>CAMAPE010000019.1:17925000-18057500 GCA_945859875.1 Cuscuta europaea
TTTGTATAAAAATATACTCATATAATTGGTTAAAGTCAGTGGAGGACCTAGGGGGTCCTGGGGGCAAGTGCCCCCGCTTCCGACCCCGAGTTTAAGATTAGTACTTAAGATAAAATTTGTGCCTCGCTACCCGGTCACAAAAATTATAGATTTTTCCATAAATATTACTGAAGTGGAACTAATGGACATAAATATTACGGTAGTTACTAAGTTGTCGTCTACTACTTTTATTTCAATCATATTGTCATTATTTCAAAAAACTTTAAATTATATAGGACTCCATTGAAGACATAACAATAGTAGTAAGATATAGTGTTATACTCCCTCCGGTTCTCAAAGAGCTTCACAGTTTGATTTCACACAGATTAAGAAAATAAATTTGACTTTACTGTTTGAACACTGTTTGACACTGTTTTGGTGTAGATAATTTGCCAAATAAGGAAATAGGAAGAAGTGTGAAGTTAATTTCGGGACTTCCCGAAAAGGAAAGTGGGAAGTTGTTTGAGAACCGGAGGGAGTAAATTATAAACAACCTTGAAGCTGTGATGTAGCAAATCCTTATAGTTAGGCATGTTGTTGATGTGATTACTACACTTTTTTGGAAAGTAGCATTGATGATTTTCTTACCTAGTGCAAATAATATTTGTCCAAAGTTAAAGATTCATACATGAAAAAGTGTCAATTCGCGATAAATTAGTTTCAAATCAACGCTCTTTGAATTTTTTAATTTCTCATCTATAAATATGATAAATGTTAGATATATAGAATCATATTATTAAATAAAGTATTAAAGGATGAAATCATAAACATGATTTATACTTCATTTTTAACATGATAGTATACTTCATTTTTAACATGATAGTATACTTCATTTTTAACACGATAGTATTATATTCCAGACAAAGTAACAACAAATTTTGTGGGCGAATGTGTAACATTCGACATGATTCTAGTCCAGATATGAAATCTTGATCATTTTATAGTATGAAAAATACTATAAAATGAAATCTATGCGGAAGGGCCCAACTTAAAAAAGGTTATGGGTCCGTCACTTGTTAAAGTCTAACATCTTTGATTAAAAGTTCCAATCAAAGATAGCTAACTTAAAATTAGAGTATTAAAATTAGAGTATTAAAATTAGAGTATTAAGTGCACTTTGCATGTTTGGTAGGCATCTGAGAGAAGTCATACTTTTAAAATTAAAAGTAATACTTTTAAAAGTATAAGTCATACTTTTAAAATTAAAACTCACAAGTATACCAAACATAATTAAATAAAACAATAAACTTTTTATCAAATAGCTACCTCCTTTTTACTTTTAAAACTTATAAAAAATCTTTTCAGTTAAACATGCTCTAAATATCATTTAATTGAGTCAAACATGCTCTAAATATAAACGTCTTGTTATTGTTCGAGCAATAAGAAACATAGATTCAATGTGGTGCGTGTATTTATTTAATTCTTTTGTTTATTTATTTTGTAGTTTACGGAATATAGCAAAATGATATACTTGGATTCGGACATGCAAGTATTCCAAAACATAGATCATCTGTTTGATCTGCCGGACGGATATCTATACGCGGTTCCGGACTGTGTGTGCGAAGAAAATGGGCCACCCTGTCCAGATACGCTCCCCTGGCCCGACGTATTGGGGCCTAGGCCTTTCTTTTATTTCAATGGAGGCATGTTTATGTTCCAACCAAGCCTTTCAACTTACAAGCAGCTTTTGAAGACTTTCAAAGTCACCCCTCCAACTGCCTTCGCAGAGCAGGTAGTAAAGACTTGTCCACATTTATTGTCTAGGTGCAATTTACCCACAGTTATTTTTTGTGTACATTTTTAGTTATACGTAGTATACATATTTTGTCTATGGCATTGATTCTCATTCTTGGGGGCCTATATAAACATTTTTAAAATATGTGTTGGACAGGGTTAGGGCTGGCCCTCCATTAGGAGCGTAGCAGCCTGAAAAATGACTCAAGAGGGTCAAAGCTCAATATATATACAGAATGGAAGGAGAATCTTTCATATGCACTTTACATAAATAGGCACTAGCTCGTAGCAATAAGATAGATTATCTTTGCTCTGTTTCTGAGTCGTGTTATATAAGTATTGAGTGAATTACGGAGGCCATAATATATTTCAGAGCTCTATACTCTCCAACTTTCAGCTCAAATGGTTGAATGATCTCATTTCAGGCACTGAATTTCTTAATCTTAAGAAAAAATAAGGTTAAAGATATTATTGATGACTATTTTAATTATTTTTTACATAATTTTTTCTTCAATTCATTAATGAAATTTATTTGTAATATAATATTTCAAAATCTGTCAATTTAGTCACAAAAATTCTTATTGATTTTTGGAAGTGAATTGAAGCACGCAATCCTAATAACAGAAAAACTGAATGAGCACCCAACTTGTTGCTAAAAAAAGAGGCATTTCTTATTGTAGGATTTCCTAAACATGTTCTTCAAAGACAAGTGCAAGCCCCTCCCATACGTGTACAACATGTTGGTCAACATGTTGTGGCGCCATCCAGACAAAGTCCAGCTCAGCAAAGCCAAAGTCGTCCATTACTGCGTCGACGGCGCCAAGCCGTGGAGGTACACCGGAAAAGGCGATCACATGGACAGAGAGGAGATGAAGACACTTGTGAGGAAGTGGTGGGAGATCTACAACGACCGGAGCTTGGACATCAGTATCCATTACAAGCCGCATAGCCGTGAGCCGAAGAAGACGGCGGCTGCCAAGTTCGAGCTTATTGAGGCGCGTTATGTCAATACTCCATCTGCAGCGTAGGCCTATATATATTATAGAGGCCTATTAATATGTTAAATATTTATATACTTATGTTGTATCTGTAATATGTTAACCTTGTGTAACGTGTGGAATACTATTGTTAGATACTTCCTCCGTCTCCGTCTCCGTCTCTTTTTAATTACAACAGACAACGTTTGTCAACGCACACAATCTACCAACGCACAACTTTGATCGTCATTATATTTAATTCTTTATTAGTAAAAATAAAATAAAAATCAGATTATAAAACTTAGTAATGAGATGAATTTAACAATATTTTTCAATAAATAAAATGTCGTCAAAGTAAAGTAATTGAATAGTGTATATATTCCAATGTTGTAATTAATGCGATACGGATGATAGTATATAACACGAGAACAAGTTCCGAAACTTCATGTATTATGTTGCATTTTATTTTTATACTTGCAAGATGGTGGTTCATTTAAAAGTTTAGAGATGGTGTATTAAGAGTTATACATCAATTATGTATTAATTGTTTACATTAACAGAATAATATGTATATTGATGCTAATATATTCTTCATGCGTAGTATATTGCAAAAATGTGAGGGGTTAAAATGTAAGGGGTTCGATTATTTATGTTCCGATAAGGTTTCGTTCTATGTGTTTCGGCAATTCCTTGCTACAAATATGTGTCAATCACGGTGGCTCATTTGAAAGTGTGGTATAGTGTATTAAGAGTTATACATTAGTTATATATCCTTTAGATTAAAAGAATAAGAGAAATTATCACCTTTGGAGTTCTCACAGGAACACTTTTTAAAAGTGTGTGAGCATGTTCTTAATAAAGTGTAGGTTATGTTCATAAAATTTTAGTTTGAAATTTAATCGAGATGTCAAATAAATAAATTATGGAAAACATTGTCGAAATGTATATAAAAAATTACAAATTACATCGGAAATCATCTCAAATAGATATATTCAGATGGTGATTCATGCCAGAACTTTGTGAGGTGATCTTTTTTGAATTGAAGCTAATACAACGACATTGACACAAATTTGGTATAGATTGATCGATCATTTCATGTCAAATAGTTTGGTATAGATTGATCGATCATTTCATGTCAAATAGCTCGTGACAAAATTCACATTCATGTCAAATCCTCTACAAGTTTTGGCAAATCTTCAAAAAACTCTATCAATCCCATTTCTTTTGTATTGACATTATATAGTTTAAGATTAAATAATTAATATCAATATAAAGTCCTGTCATTATAAATAAAATTTGTAACATAGTTATAACTTTACGATGAATTTGATTTTCAATCAAAAACTTCCTCACCGTTCAATAGCAAGTACTAAGCAGTAGTACCAGATGTCTAAGTGTACAAATTAAGCTTAAAAGAAAGAATTCAAATTAAATTTGACCTTCATTATTGCTCCAACCATTTAAGCAATAAACTTAAATAATTAAGAATTTTGAACATATGGTGTAGCCACCAAATAAAGATCGTCCTTCTTCCCGGCAGTAATCCCCGGCGTTGCTGCCAAGTCCAAGCTCTTAGAATACTCTGTTTCCCGGGGCAGCTTCCAGTCAAAATGGAAGAGCAATTTAGCCAAAGGAAGATAAACATTGGCCAGACCAAAGGACAACCCCGGACATATCCTCCGCCCGCTCCCAAAAGGAAGGAACTCAAAGTTATTCCCCAAAAAGTCAACGCCGCTATTCTCGAACCGCTCCGGCGCAAAGCTCTCCGCATTCTCCCAGTAAGCCGGGTCAATGCTTATCGACGAGACGTTGACCATGACCCATGTTTTGACCGGGATGGTGTACCCGTTTATCTCCGTCTCCGCCATGCACTCTCGCGGGATTGAGAGCGGCGTCGGCGGGTGGAGCCGGAGGGTTTCTTTGACCACAAGTTTGACGTACTTGAGCTCTTCCACGTCTTTTACGTCGAATGAAGGGTTGTTTATGAAGGCTTTTCTCACTTCTTCTTGAGCCTTGGCTAGTGTGGTCGGACTTCTCAGCATCTCAGTCATCGCCCAAATGATCGTCGTCGACGACGTCTCCGTCCCGGCGGTGAACAGGTCAAACACAACCGCCTTGATGTTGTCATCGGTGATCGGGAATTGAAGCCCGTCGGTACGCTTCATCCTCAGCAGAACGTCGATTAAGTCCTCGCCGCCTGACTCCCCGTTCCCGTTATTTCCGGCGGCGAGGCTTTTCTTGTGACTCTCAATGATGGCGTTGAGGATGCGGTCGACCTTCCGGTGGATCCGGAGGATGTTCCGCCTCATTGGGCTGAGGCCGTGGAGGAATTTTAGGGAGGGAAATATGTCCGCCACGTCGAACCCGCCTAGCAGGGCCAGAATCTCCTTTATAACAGTGATGAACTCGTCGGCCTCCTTAAAAATGCTCCCGAATGCCGACCGGCAAGTCATCGAGCTCGTGAATTGGAATACGAGTTCGGTCAGATTCACCGGTCGGCCGCCGTGGGAGGCGACGGCGTCCAGGAGACGTGACGCTTGGTCACGCCTGATGGAACCGAAGCTCTGCACGTTCTTAGAGCTGAGGAGCTCGACGATGCAGATCTTGCGCATCTGCCTCCAGTAATCCCCGTACGGACAGAACACGATGTCCGATCGCCGGTAACAGATGATCTCCGGGAGCAGGAGTTTTGCCCGGGAGGCGAAGGCGAGGTCGTGGGTCTTCAAAATCGCCTTCGCCATATCAGGGGAGGAGGCGATGACGGCAGAGACTTCTCCGAGCTGGACGTGCATGAGGGGGCCGTGTTTCTCGGCGAGCTCTCGTAATCGCCGGAGCGGGAAGGCGCCGACTAGGTGGTGCATGCTTCCGATGAGCGGAAGCCTCCACGGCCCGGGAGGCAGTTTCGCGCCTCTAGATGACAAGGACCTCTTCCTTTTCCATTCTGTGGAGACTGCTACAACCAATCCGGTGAATGAGATGAATAGGAAGAGGGATAAGAGGTTGAAGACGAAATCCATGGTTTCGGTAACAGAGTCCAGTCAGTTGATCGAATTGGGTGATTAACGTTTTGTGCTCTGAATTATCGGTATCGATAAGGAGATTGTGGATTTCACTTAAATATATAGCGTCGTTGGCAATTACTAGAACGGCAGACCAATAAAATAAAATAGTTTAAAAAGCAAATCCATCTTGGCGGCGGGCGTCACTTACTTATGCGCGCCGGCAGTCGTTCTTTTAATTTAGCCCACCATAAAATAAAATAATTTAAAAAGCAAATCCTTCTAAAAAGTTTAACCTCAGCTCAATTTAGCCCACCATAGTTTAAGGAGTGCAATAATATATTATTGGATTAATTATCAAAATAGGACTAAAAGTGATTCACTTTGACAAAAAATAAACTATGTTTTCACAGGACTAATTATGTGTGTCTTGGACAAATATACCCCTATAGCTATTTAATTGTTTTAATTCATAATAAAATAATAAAAAATAATAAAATTCGTAAAAAATACTAAAAAATTAATAAAACTATTTCGATATTGATACTTTATTTATTTATTTTCCAAAAATAAAAAAAAATAAAAAAAAAAACAAAAAATAAAAAACTCAAAAACATAAAATAAAATTCACCGCCGCCTCTGCCGTCTCTGGACCACCACCTCCATTCACCAGAGGAAAAAATGTCAAGATCATTATGAATGCCATTTTCACCGCCCGGAGATTGTGGTGCAGGGAGGTAGTACAGGCGGTGAGAAAGGCATCCAGATTTCTTTTATTTTTTTATGGAGTTTTACTATTTTTTATTAATTTTTTAAAAAATAAAAAAAATAAAAACTTACTTTTTTAATTTTTTATTTTGATAAATATTTTACATTTTTTTAATTATTTTTCTACGAATTTTTGATTTTTTTTCGAATTTATTATGAATTAAACATTTAATTAACTCATATTTAAATGAAGGGTAAGAATGGAATGAAAAAATAGGTATGTTTCCATAGAACTAATATGGTTCTCTTTTGAAAAGAAAAACATAGTAAGTCCTATTTTAAGTTTTTGCCATAGTTTTAGTCCCATTTGGAGTAATTTCTAAAATATATTATTGTTAAAAATTGACTACTACTAATTTATATTTTCCTAATTTAGAAAGTATTACATCCAATTGTGTGGTTGAGGTTTGTGCAGAGGAGAGAGAATGAACTAAAACCACAAATTCTTTACTTAAAAGGAAAAGTGACAAAGTTAGTGGGACATCTAAAAAAGAAAAGTTGACAAAGTTATAAGGGACAGAAGGAGTACTCGTGAAAAAGAGGGTGATTATGTTCTTCTATATCACGTCATACATAACCCTCTTTTGTTCTTCTACACCCGCCTCCACCCAAAACCTAAACCTAACCAACCTATCTAGCCTGATCGAGCTAGACGAAACATCCCGAAGCGGAGGACTTTTCTTAATTTAGTCTTAGTCACGGGCTATCGCTAATCGTTGGAAGCTTTTTCAATACAAAAGAGGGTGATTGTGTTCTAAACTAGGCCAATTTTGCAAAATTATAACTAGGAAAAATTTTCAACTAAAAATGAAGGCTTAAGATCAAATATTCCAAAGATTAATGAAAAGATTGAGGCAAATAAGGGAAATGAATTGAGTAATTAGAAATGAATATATTCTTGGGCCTAGTAATTAGGGGAATTAAAACTAAAATTGGACTAATAATTTATAGTCTTATAGACAAGAATAGAAATTACTTTCATTAATTTATCCTATTTCTAGGTTTCATTAATGTATTCAAAAATGGTTGGCTTGAATTAAATTCTAATCTCATAGACAAGACAGAAATAATTCTCCAATATTTTAATTAATAAAAAGAGCCAAATTCATTAACTAATTAAATTCATTATTTAAGCAATTTGAATTTATTTCCCATAGACAAGATGTAAACCGTTTTCATTAAAATTTCCTATTTCTAGGCCTTATTAATGTGCTTGAATAAAGTTAGCTCAAATTATTTTTTAATCTCATAGACAAGTTAGAAATATTTTTCCAAAATTTAATTAATGAAAATGGCTAACAATTATTAATTACTATTTCATCAATTTGAATAACTAGTCCAATTAGTTAATTTTAACCCCTAATTTTCGGCTAACAAGTCAATCCATATTCGTTTATTCAATTCATGCCCAAAACAAATTTAGCTACTAAACATTATTTTTGCATTCAACAATATAGTAAATAAATTAAACATTAACAAGGAATTAAACATGTATAATAGCAAAAATTAAACAAAAATTAAATTCTGGAAAAATAAACTTGTAGGAACTGAAATATAACTATCTAGAATTTTTCACGAATTATGAGACCTAAAATCCTATTTTAACAACTAATTGATAATTTTTTCTATTTTTAACTAATTAATTTAATTTAAGCAATAATAACAACTAATTACCGAAATTAATTACAAATTACTTGTACTTCATGAAAATTAAACTTCTTCAGATAAATAACAACCTTGAGGCTGGTAAACAACTATATAATTACTTGGAATGAATTCAACATCAACAACTATTTTATTTAAGTTTTGGAAGAAAATGTGAAATACTTGATAAATATTCTGGAAAAATTCGAAGAACAGATCGAGAAAATAAAGCACAGATTCAGATTCTACTGGTTGAGAAGATGAAAATACATATAAAGAACTTACAATTTGAAGCTAAAATGAAGAACATATGAAGATTTGAAGTTTCTCCCTCTTTCACCCCTTTGGAGCTACGGAAATGGAAGAAGAAAGGGGGGTTTTCGAACTAATTTGGAGTTGGAAGTGGTGTGTTTGAGTTCAGCAAAAATCAGGCTATTTATAGCACAAATTTCCCCGTAGGCGGTCTGGAGGGCGGCCGCCCTTCGTCCTCATCTGGCCGACTACCGTCTTTTCACCGGTAGCGAAACGTGGCGACGTCACTTCGCCGCAGGCGGTCACGGAAGGCGGTCACCTTTCGTTTCTGTCTGGCCGCCTGCCGTCTTTTCACACCGACGGTCGTTGGCTTTGTCGTCTTGTGCCGTAGGCGGTCACCGAGGGCGGCCGCCCTTCGTGGGGTGTCGAAAGCCTTCGGTCTTTTCCGGGTCCGGTCAAAGTCCAAAATGTTGACTTTCCAAAAATAGCGTAGGCGGTCTGGAGGGCGGTCAGATCTGGCCGCCTACTTGATCGCCTGTGGGCTTCTTTGACCGTCGTGTTCTGTATTTTGTGCTCTTCAACTTTCCCTTTTGGACCACTTTGAAATTTTGCTTTCTTCTTTAGATATGGATTTATTTTGTTACTCAAATTGACTCATTTTGTGCTCAATTGACCCGAAAATTCACCAAACATATTATGACTGTAGTTTTCACCTGAATTCATGAAACTTGAACCAAAATATCCAAAACGTGTCTTGTTTTTTTCTAATTTCCATACAAAAATCGCTTAATTTTGATAAGAAAAATAAGTACAAAAATGGACTTATCACAACGGGAAATCCTTGTGATCCCGATGTTCCAGATTACAGGTCCCCGACATGACCAAGTCCACCAGCTCCTACCACTCCTTCATCAGAGGCAATGCACGATGAACTTGAAGACATCATTATACATGACAAGTGTCCTAAGAAATGGACGGAGTGGGATCAAATTTGTAGTGACGAAGAAATTGAAGACATGCAGCAGATCTGGTACTTGCGAGAACTGATCGCCAAATGTGCAGCAGACATCATCCGGCTTGATGAAGAGGAACTCAATGAAGGGGAAAATTATAAAGAAACTTCGAAGGAATTGGAATCAATAATCAGACAAACGGCAGGACGACTTCCCAAGAATGAGAAACCTCGGGAGAACGTTAGAATCCAAGCCCCCTTCCAAGAGGAACTCAGAAAGCGTGTCTGGCGTAAACTGGAGAAGGTCAGACCTTTAAGGGAACTAAGGATGCGCGCGAACTTACACATTTGAAAGGAAAAGAAGCAAGAGGTCACCTACACATGCTACTTCATAGATCTTCACGGCCTCAACGATAACTTTTGGAAAAAGTTCTAAAGTCTAGTACACATCTTGTTCATGCAATACTACAAGTCAAGGCCGAAGATCATCATACAATCAGATTCTACTCCCACAAAGTCCAGCGCATGGACAGTAACGAATTTGTATGCCAATAAAATGACTTCATAATGCTCAAAATGGATGATATCTATGGGGTGTTTATGGCGTACAGATACCTACCAGTCAGAAACAATCGAACTTAAAAGGAAGGTTTTGAAGCAATCAAGCGTTTCATGCTGAGACAAGTCCGAGTCAACGCTTCCCATGACTTCCAAATGGCTCTCGAGAATAATATCCCAAAAGCGAATCTGTCTCAGCCAAAACTGTATGGTCCGGAGCTTGAGGACTTTCCTGCTTATGACATCTTCTTCACTCCACCTGCAGCAGTCTATCTGAACCACAAGGATGAAAAACGCCTGATGGTGGTTGAAGAGATCCACAAATTCTGTGATGGCACTTTGAAAATCATTCAAGAGAAGCTACAGAAAACAAAGGAAGAGCTTGACAGAAGACTTTTGGATGCATCTACATATACTCTGAAGGAGAATGAAGTGCTGACTTTGATTTTGAAAGCTATTGATGAACGCTTAGAAAAGAGAAACATCCTCAGGCAATATGAGCACACACTAAATCACAAGAAAAACTACTTTAGAGCTCAGAAAGAAAGCAAGACGTCACTTGATCACAAAGGGGGAGATTGTTGAAAAATATTTATTGTGAATCAATAGTCTTGTCTTAGTATAGCCTTTATTACTACTTGATGTATTAATTGTGTGTATTTATTAGAGTAGTAAAGGTAATGGGGCCTAAGTTGTTAGGCCCATATACCTGGCTTAACAGCCTTTACGCAAACCTGTCTTAGCCTATAAATATACGTGTAAGGCTTAGGTTTGCGTTAACTTTTGCATTCGAACTATCAGCCTTAGCGCTCATCATTCTGTAATAGTTCACGGTATATCAAAGAGGGTTTCACCGATCATCTTCTTCATATCATTATCTGATCCCTTGTTTGTATTACCGTTTTATTATATCATTGCTGTCAGATCATCATCTCTGAAACAGGGACCAACACTTCTCGAGCAGGACACCGTCAAAAAACAAGTTTTCGAAATGAGATATACGTGCATCCAAGACGCAAAACACAACATGATTGATTTATGTGTGCCCTATTGTAGTGTTTAACTCCGTATTTCTTTTGTTTGTATATAATTTGTTTTAATGTTGTAATACTTTTATTAGCCGTATGTTTCATATGTACTCTTAATTTGTAATGAACTTTGTTGAATTTTGAGTTCAAATGAGTGAATGGGTCAAATTTTGTTTAAACGTGTGATATTGTCTAATTGTATTTCTAATTACTTTTGAGCTAATGAGACTGAATGGGTCAAATATTTTTAAAACCCGTCACATTGCTTAAATATATTCATACTTTTATTTGTACTTTGTTATTTTTCAAGTTCATATGACTTAATGGGTAGGATTTTATTAAAATGTGTGGTATTCTTTAAATTTAACTTTAATATTATAAGAACTTTGTCAATATTTGTGTGAAAGGACTTAATTGGGTTAATTTTGTTTAAAACGCGTAAACTTTTTTAAATGTATTCTTACGTTTATTTGTACTTCATTTGTTTTCGAGTACTTTAGACTAATGTGTCAATTTTATTAATGAGATGCCTTACTTTTAAATGTATTTCAATAGTTTATTTCCATTTTACATTTTTTTGTTGCTTATTTAATTAAATGGGTCATTTTCTTGTAAAAATGGAATTTTGAATCTCAAGTTCATATATCAATTTAAAGAACAAATATTTTACAATTTTTAAGTAAGTTAAATAAGTTAGGATTGATCTACAAACAACAACAAAAGTACGGCGTACATGTTTGGATAGTTGTAATCTGTCCAACATAAAATGTCTGCCTATCCATTCTCTGCTTCATTCACCGGTGGTTTACGAACTGACAGAAAAAGATGACACCCCATCCCTGAGCGCCCCCAACCCTGATCCGACGGTACGTTGGGAAGATGTAAATTGGACTATAATCTCCATCTGACAGATAGAGAGTGAGGTTCTGTCCTCGGTACTTGCAGAGGCCCTATGCATTTTTAGCATAGTAATCCCTCATCGCAGTTGCCGGGATTCGAACTCGGGACCTAACCCTTGTGGCACTCTCTTGCTACGAACCCGACATTTTTAGAAATTTTTTTTACAAATTGACAGAAAAAAACAATACTCTGAATGTAGTACAGTAGTACAGGAGTACTTATGAGGGTTTGTATCTGAAGCAGGTCTGAACTATCTGGGTTTGGATCTGCACCCTCCATTCTACGCTTATACACAAATTGTATACACATGCCGTAGTTGTATGTGTAAATAGGCGATTTGTTTTAAAAGTAGCATAATTAATTGTCAGAATGTCTGTGTACACAGACAACGTATTACTCCGTATTTGTGTAAAACAAGGTAGAATTACTCGGAAAGCCACTAAAAAGTTACACTTTTAATTTTGGGATGAAATGTTAGAATCTACCCTTATCCGTCAAACACCTACCAGTTCTGTCTTGTTTCTATTGCTCACACGTTGAAGTACATATCCCTTAAACTTTTTTGTCATTAAATATAAAGAATGGAAATATGCTCTCCTACTCTGCATAATGGACCATGTTTTTGCCACCGATCAAATTGTTGTATATGTTGATATAAACATTATTTAAAATCCCAATGAAATTGAAAATATTGTAAAATATCTTACGAAAGAATTTGACAGAGGTGGCATATTAACGCTACTTTGCACAATCAATGACAAAGAACTCATTGGTGAGAATCAAAATATATAATCAATCATGATCATTCATATATTTTTAGTATATTTTCTAACACCGATAAACACTATAATCAATCAAGATATATATAGTCATCGGGAAGGATGAGGAAATGTAAACCAGAATCAATGACAAGAACGAAAGGCAAACACTAGAAAGGTGTCATTAGTAATTACTAATTAGATTTACATTCTGCACAATTTAAATTTTAAAATTTAAAATGTTTGTGTGTAACAGGTCAACGAACATACAATATTTGGGCAATTAAAATCTATATATATTTTAATTGTGTTTAAATCATTTGAAATATTTAATGGTCCAAATAAACAAAGGTCGGAAAATAATTTCAAATCATTTGAAGTATACTCTATAATATTTACTCCCTCCGTCCCATTTAAAGGTTCTCGTCCACTATTCACATGGTCAACTTAAATCATTCTAAACCTTTCACTTTATGTATCAAATTTTTATGAAATTTACATATTTTTTATCAGCCTTTGTAGCGACTCTAATGTAATTTCTGAATATGTAAATTTTGTTTTCTAAAAATAATCGGAGTGTGAACAGAAATCAAATTGTTTTTTTATTATCATTACCCCAGTGCCGCAAAGGCTCTCACCTACGGTGAGGTAAGGGGGGATCGGATGTACGCAGTCTTATCCCTGTACTAAAGCACAGAGAGACTGTTTCCGAATGACCCATAGTGAAAATCACATCGAAAATTGAAGAGATTGATTGTTACTTCATAACAAAGAAGCGCAGACAATTTAGTGAGTCATTTTGTTTAATTCCATAATATTCTCAAACCAAAAAATAGTGAGTCTTTGGCTCCATTCAAAATGATGGAAAAATTTATTTTAATGTTATGTTAAAATATAAATATATATTTTAATATTGTTAAAATAATATATTGGGCTGAGTTTCATCCAAATTTTAATATAATTGAAAATTTAATGGTCTACTTTAAGAGTTTATGTTGCACTATTGAGAGGAATAAATCCTAAAAGTTTAAAAATATTAGTGTGTGATGAAGATGAACAAATCAACGGCATTGTCATTGTTGTTCATGAAGTGATTCGAAATGTGTAAGGTACGGAAGAAGCCTTATTGTAACATTTATTTATTCATTCTTATACTAAAAAATAAACTATCAAGTATGAGTCACATGTATCTTTTTCTTAATTATAATTATTGTAACTATACTCTTTTCTATTCATTTACATATTAATTAAATACTCTGTCCCTGAAAATCCTTCCCAGTTTGACTTGGCACGGATATTAAGAAAGTGGAATAGAGTGGAAATGTATGATTGTTGTTGTGTAAGAAAAATGTGAAATGAATGTGAACCACACAAATTGTCCAAAAATGGTAAGTGGGAATTTTTTTTTGGAACGGTCCAAAAAGGAAAGTGAGAATGATTTTCGGGGATTGAGGGAATATATATATTACGGAATACTTAATATATGTCCCGTGTATCGCACAGGTGAGAATCTAATAATTTGACAACACACAAGTTGGAGTTTGACGGATATCTTGGGGGTTTAATGCACCAAATCCCCTCGTGATATAGAAATTCAGCGCATTAACCACTGGTGCAAAATTACCTTTTTGCGGCGCTTAAATCAACCAACGTGCGGCGCTTTCAGGCGCCGCACATCTCGATGCCGCAATTTAACGCGTGCGGCGCTTATTTTAAAAAAGCGTCGCAAAATATTTTTTAAATTAATAATTTAATGCGTAACTGTGCGGCGCTTTTCTGTAAATAAGCGTCGCAAATATTTTTTAAATTAATAATTTAATACGTAACCGTGCGGCGCTTTTCTGTAAATAAGCGCCGCAAATATTTTTTAAATTAATAATTTAATACGTAACCGTGCGGCGCTTTTCTGTAAATAAGCGCCGCAAATATTTTTTAAATTAATAATTTAATACGTAACCGTGCGGCGCTTTTCTATAAATAAGCGCCGCAAATTTTCAACATTTTTTTAAAATATTAAATTATATTTAGGATCTTTCAAAAACATCCTGTAACAGAATTAACAAAATTCAAAAAGTGTAAACTGTTTAAAGTCATCACAATATCAACAACATGAACTTCACAAATTACAAAATCAGCAAAGTGTAAGCAATTCAAGTAACCAACAGATTACAAAAATCTTCATAAAAATGATTTCAAAAAACACTTAACACAATACATAACCAATGTAATCAACTTTTACATATTTAAGAGTACATCCAAGAAAAATTGTGCCCATATATTGCGAATGTTATTAAACTCATCTTCAGAATATGCCTCAGTTCTTGAATACCAATCCTACAAATATTTAAATAAAATAAAACATAAATAAAAAATATTACAACTTTTAAATTAGAAAAAATTAAACGAAGTTAAAAAATAAGAATAAATAATGATATACCTTTCCAATATCAAAGCTATCAACATACGAAATCACTTCCCATATGTATCGCATGGTATAATATCCGCATTCTGTGTTTCCGTTTTGTCTGGCACACTTTTTTGAAATACAAATTTACAAAATATATGTATCAAAGTTAATGGTGATTGAAATAAGTTATTGATGAATTTACCTTAACATTATGCCATGTGATTGGCTTTCCATCACCATTTCTTGCGGAAGCAACTCTGTATGCTCTACATTAAAAAATTTATGTTAAATGATATAAATAATAATAATAATAATAATCTATAGCAATTATTATAAATAAAAAATATTAAACGAATACTTACAATGCTAGATCTTTCTGAATGCTGATATTAGAAAAGCTTGGGATTGAATTGAAGATATAGCCTTTATTAACCGAGGGGCTAATGACTATCAAAATCCAATGAAATCTAAATATCAAAAAAATTACAATTAATTAAAAAATTAAATTTACATAAGCAGATACATTATATAAAATAAAACTATTTACCCTTCATTATATTGAAGAATACCTAGAAGGCACTTTGATGCCATATAAGCTTTCACAAAAAATTCGTTTCTCAACCTTTGAGAGTGTGTAGCAACCTGGTGGAAGATAAAAATCATTTTCCCGCGGTTGTGGTGCCAATTCTTTTCGAATATTTAAATGTTCAATCATGTCTTTTCGGATATTAATTCCATCCTTTGTCTTTCCGGGAACATTCATAATGGTCGAAATGATGCTGTCACACACATTTTTTTCAATGTGCATAAGATCAAGACAATGCCTCACAGATAAGTCCTTCCAATACGGAAGTTCCCAAAAAATAGACTTCTTCTTCCACAAACTCTGTTTGTTCCGCTTATATGGCTTACCAAAAACCGTGTTCAAATCTTTGACCTTATCATATATTTCTGATCCACTTAATACACGTCGAGGAACACCGTGTTCAGCTTTTCCATTAAATGCCTTTTTGAGTGCACGATAACGATGGTTTCGTGGAAGAAATCTTTGATGACTCATGTATACATTCTTTTTGCAATTGGGTAATCGCAAATCAAGAGTGTCATCTTCACAAATGGGACATGCCTTTCCACCTTTAACTGTATATCCAGAAAGATTTCCATAAGCTGGAAAGTCAATAATAGTGCAATACAACAAAGCACGCAAATTAAAATTTGTTTTTGTGTGCATGTCATATGCTGTAACACCCTCATTCCACATAAGTTTAAGATCATCAACTAATGGTGCGAGGTACACATCAATATCATTACCGGGTTGTTGTGGTCCCGAGATAAGCAAAGACAACATTATGTACTTCCTCTTCATGCACAACCATGAAGGCAAATTATAAATAACCAATAAAACTGGCCAAGTACTATGTTGACTACTCAATGTGCCATATGGATTCATACCATCAGTGCATAATCCAAGTCTCAAATTCCTGTCTTCTTTGCCAAAATCAGGATATTTCAAATCAATTTGCCTCCACTGTGGTGCATCAAATACATGTCGCAAGTACTCATCTTTTTTCCTGCCTTGAGCATGCCACACTAAGTTTTTTGCATCTTTCTCATTCATGAATAATCTTTTAAATCTAGGAATGATAGGAAGATACCACAACACTTTGGCAGGTGTTTTGGTGTATTCAGCATCAAACCCAACATTAATACCCTTCTTCTTCTTATAACGTGAAGCGTGACACTTTGGACATTCATTTAGGTTTTCATATTCATTGCGGTACAGTATGCAATCGGCTGGGCATGCATGAATCTTCTCCCATTCTGTTCCCATTGGACACAACAATTTTCTAGCCTTATAGCTCGTATCGGGAAGTGTATTTCCTTCTGGAAGCATTTCTTGAAGCAATATCAGCAACTCAGTGAAACTAACATTACTCCACCCATGTTTAGGTTTCAAATGAAATAATTTGAGAACAGCAGATAGTTTGGAGAATTCAGAACCCGTGAATAGCGGTATATTGGCGGCCTCAATCAAATTCTCATAAGATTTTGGTTGATAATCAAAATTATCATAAACATCATTCAAGAGTTCATCAATTCTATCTTCATTGGCATCATCAGCCGCAACACCATCATCGATATCATTTGAAGTAGTAGTAATATGAGTAGCTTTACGCTTTAGATGACTAGAAGTTGCTCCAGAAAAAAGGTGTTCGACATCCACACGATTCTCACCATGGAATGTCCATGTCATATAGTTTTCTCTAAAACCCTTCTCAAATAAATGCTGAAGAACTATGTTCACGTCATTCTCTCTTTTAATGTTACGGCACATTGAACAAGGACATAAAATTCGGGGATTGAGGGAATATATATATATATTACGGAATACTTAATATATGTCCCGTGTATCGCACAGGTGAGAATCTAATAATTTAACAACACACAAGTTGGAGTTTGACGGATATCTTGGGGGTTTAATGCACCAAATCCCCTTGTGATATAGAAATTCAGCGCATTAACGTAACCCTTTGTGATTTAAAAAAGGCGTCAAACTACTCTCTTTTATAACTACTCATGAGCAGAACCCCTTTTGTGAATACGTTTAACAATTTTAAAATCACTTTTCTGTTATGATTGAATATATATGCGAGTAAATATGTCAAAATCTCTAAATTATACAAAAATATTAATCATTTTTTTTATTTGACAATTAAATTTGTTCATAGAATGAATTTTGTGCATGATTAATAATAACACAGGGGGTTTGATGAATTTTATAAGTGCATGTTTGGCAGATATAAGTCTCTTTCTCTTAGCTTTCGTACTGTTTAAAAAGTCTTAAAAGCTGTTAGTTGTACGTTTGACATGAAATTTTTTAAGAGCTTTTCAAAAAATAAAAGATCTTTTTTGAGATACTACGGGGAGTGCCATCTGGGAAAAGACCGCGACTTTGAGTACTAATGTGTCCTAATAGGTTGTATACCAAACAAAATTAAATCAAACAGTCGGTTTTTTACCAAACAGTTACTACCTTTTCTTTTTAAGATCTTTTCAGTCACTAAAAGCCAACAATTATTAAAAAGCTCACAAAAGTATCTTTTAAGTTAGTCGTGTCAAACATATCCTAAATCACAGAGACCTAATATCACACAGAATATCTATATCAGATTTGGTGCATTAAACCCGACGTCTTGATGGATGGATATCATCGGAATTTTCAAGACACCATCCATCCACTAACAATTTCTATACGCTTAAGAAACAAATCAGACAATTTAGAATGTATAAATTCAATAAATTAAAATTGAAGTTCCACCATAAATTTTATAAATTGGGTCACGAATATTAGGAAGAGAAATTTATGACTCAAATTACTAAAACAAGATGTCTTTCCTATTATATGACTACTTAGAACATCCACATTCATGTTTCTAACCTAATCTGATTTTTTGTTATTCTTTCCTTTTAATATTTGCCACATAATTGTTTTATAAATAATCTCATCCTCTCTTAATTACCTTCAGACTTCAACCATCATCCCGAAATAATGTGATATTTTGTGGGTCCTGTATTAACTAATTAACTCTAATTTCGTAAATAATCTTAAAATAATCCGGTTTCATATTTTGATCTCAAATTATTCTATCAATTAATTATGTCCAATATTCTCTCTCACTCAACAATGCCCTCTAAATAATCTGTCACGTCATTAGAATAATCACATGGATGATTATGCCCTTTGTTATTGTGCTTATAATAATACGATAATTAATGTCATGCATAGTGGAATTGATATGCACAATTAGAGAAACTGTTGGGAGTCAATTAAGATCCATCAAGACAAATCATGGACCAAGTATGTGATCTTTAATTTAGTCAATTAAAAAGATATATGATTATATTCTTGGAAAATTCATGAGTTTTAGTAATATTAGCCTATTAGGGTGTTTTTTTCGAAAAGAAATTCAATATGACTTCAACTGGTAACCCCATAGCATCGCAAATTATACCGTGGGATCGGCCCACCTTCCGCATGGTGTGCCGATCCCACTTTTAGAAAAGTTGCGTTGCTTTCCTTTTCCCACTTCCTTTGTCTCCAACTTTGTTATTTCCTTTTCCTTTACTTTTCTTTTTTTTTTCTTTTGTTCAATTCTTTTCTTTTTCCATCAAATTAAAATACTAAAACTTTAATTGCAATCCTACTTTCTTTATCTTCATCTTAAATTATAATTGAATCTATTTTTTATTCTTTATCAATACATAATAATTCATCTAAAAAAATTCTTTATCTTCATGTTCATAATTTTTTTTCTATAATATATTTCTTTATCTCTTTATAAAAAAATATATTTCTTATCTCTTTGATATGTTTTTAGTTTTTTAAGACATAAAATTTGTTTTTTTCGATTTAAATTTCATAAAACATGAATTATATTACGTTTTTCATATGTGTGAGTTATGTTCATAGCCAATTTATGGAATTACATGTGATATTATATGAAGTTACATCTTTTTATAGGCGAATTACATGTTGTTGTCCATGAGTTACATTTTCTTATACACGAGTTACATTTAGACTTGCCTCAACAAGCTATATTTTGCATACACCTAATTTAGATTTTTTAGCATGAGTTACATGTTTTCATAACACGAGTTACATCACGAAATAAATCCATCCATTGAAACCAAAAAATAATTTTTTTTTGCAAACATAAATGTTTTTTTTTTTGGAAAAAAATGATTTTGCGGCAAAAAAAAATTAATATTTGTGGAAAAAAATATTATTTTTCTTTGAAACATTTTTATGGCCTTAATACAAAAAACAAAACATACTAACTATTTACGTTAAAAAAATTTAAGCAGTTAGACTTCATGTTTTCATTGTTTACATTTGATATGATATGAAGTTACATTGATAGACACTAGTTGTTAGTGCCTAAGTATACATTTTTATTATTGTTTGTAATGTTTATTTACTAGTTTTGTACAAGTTCATAGTTGTTAGTTTGCATTTGATTGTAATCGTATTTCTAGCATTTTATTGTTTGTTGTAAGTTGTAGTTAGTTTGGCTATAAGTTTAGGATAGGTTTGGAAGCAAAAAGGATGAAGAAACCTGAGTTTTGTGCAAAACCCGGTCGGGTATGGACTTTACCCGGCCGGGTATGAAGTGACAAAGGAAACTGCTGCAAAACTAGCAAATACCCGGTCGGGTATGAAGTGATTTCGGACTATAGAACGTGTAGAAGACACAAAAACATGGGAAAATATTTGATTTGGTAAATACCCGGTCGGGTATGTCAAAATACCCGGCCGGGTATCCGGCTATAGGTCTTGAAAACACCTATAAATAACCACATTTCCTTCACTTTTAATCATCCCTTCTTCCATACTCTTTAGCTCAGTTTAGAATAGCATTTCTTTATATTTTTTAGCATGTTTAGTCTCCAAATGAGAAGCTAAACTCTTCCATCTTGGTGTTGCTCTTGAAGCTTGTTGATTATTAAAGTTGTGAGTTATTTTCTTAACTTCTTTCCTTGAATATTAATTAATGGTTCTTTCCTTAATACCATCTCTATATTAATGTTGGGGAGTGTTGCTAAGATGACAATTAGTTAACATCTCGACATTAGTTAGAATGGTATTTTCTTCCTCTATATTAATATTGAGGAGTGTTGCTAAGATGACAATTAGTTAACATCTTGATATTAATTATAGTAGGATTCATCTTCTTTAATAATATTCTTCCTTGAATATTAATTAATTCCTACTCATATTTCATATTAATATTTTGAACATTACTTAAAGGATCAACTAGTTTTGTTTCATATATTAATTATTACTAGAAACGATCAACGAACCGATGGTTAATCGTTGATGGTTTCACAAGTAAGTAATTTCGGTTTATTAATGCACGGTCGTGGTTAATAAACTTAAGAGGGATTAATTTTGTTGGTTAAACTGAAACCGTTGTGTTGAGGTTATCAATCTCAATTGATTTCATCAAGGAGTTAGAAAGATTAAATGCTACTATTAAATCGGTATAAGGCGTTGTTCTTAATTTGATTAATACACTAGTAAAAATTTGTTAAATTGCGTCACGTCATTTGAGGCGCTTAATAAACAAGCGCCTTCAAAATATACGACGTGCGGCGCTTTTCTGTTTAAACGCCTCTAATATGTGTTTAATTTTTTATTTATTTAATTTTTCGGGTCTGTGCGGCGCTTATTTATAAAAGCGCCGCAGACTGACGTCAAATTTTTATTCAAAAAAAACTAATTTTTTTGAAAATCGGATTTTTAAAAGAGGCGTGCGGCGCCTATATGCAGAAAAGCGCCGCATACGTGTTCCGATTTCCTAGGCGGCGCTTATATTTAAAAAGCGCCGCAACAAATAAACTACTTTTTTAAAAAATTCAGATTTTTAAAGAGGCGTGCGGCGTCTTTTTGTAAAAAGCGCCGCAGAAAATAAACTACTTTTTTAAAAAATTCGGATTTTTTAAAAGGGGTGTGCGACGCCTTTTTGTAAAAAGCGCCGCAGAAGATAAACTATTTTTTAAAAAAACCGGATTTTTAAAAGAGGCGTGCGGCGCCTTTTTGTAAAAAGCGCCGCATAAGCTGTTCCAGTTTATGCGCCATAGCCGTCGCTCGCAGCAGAGAAGTAAATTTTTTCAGACAGAAACCCTAAGCGTCGCTCCTCCGGTCCGCCGCTCCTCCGGTCCGGCGCTCCTCCGCTCACCTTGGTTGCCGTCGAGGGACGTCGTCCGTCTGCCGCTCACCTTCGGAGGTTGCCGTCGAAGCCGGCACCCTCAGACCCAGCGGCCGTCGCACCTTCGGAGGTTGCCGTCGACGCCGCTCCTCCGGTCCGCCGCTCCTCCGCTCACCTTGGTTGCGGACGTCGAAGCCGTCGAGAAGATTCATGCATGCCCAGCCGATTGCATACTGTACCGCAATGAATATGAAAACCTAAATGAATGTCCAAAGTGTCACGCTTCACGTTATAAGAAGAAGAAGAGTATTAATGTTGGGTTTGATGCTGAATACACCAAAACACCTGCCAAAGTGTTGTGGTATCTTCCTATCATTCCTAGATTTAAAAGATTATTCATGAATGAGAAAGATGCAAAAAAATTAGTGTGGCATGCTCAAGGCAGGAAAAAAGATGAGTACTTGCGACATGTATTTGATGCACCACAGTGGAGGCAAATTGATTTGAAATATCCTGATTTTGGCAAAGAAGACAGGAATTTGAGACTTGGATTATGCACTGATGGTATGAATCCATATGGCACATTGAGTAGTCAACATAGTACTTGGCCAGTTTTATTGGTTATTTATAATTTGCCTTCATGGTTGTGCATGAAGAGGAAGTACATAATGTTGTCTTTGCTTATCTCGGGACCACAACAACCCGGTAATGATATTGATGTGTACCTCGCACCATTAGTTGATGATCTTAAACTTATGTGGAATGAGGGTGTTACAGCATATGACATGCACACAAAAACAAATTTTAATTTGCGTGCTTTGTTGTATTGCACTATTATTGACTTTCCAGCTTATGGAAATCTTTCTGGATATACAGTTAAAGGTGGAAAGGCATGTCCCATTTGTGAAGATGACACTCTTGATTTGCGATTACCCAATTGCAAAAAGAATGTATACATGAGTCATCGAAGATTTCTTCCACGAAACCATCGTTATCGTGCACTCAAAAAGGCATTTAATGGAAAAGCTGAACACGGTGTTCCTCGACGTGTATTAAGTGGATCAGAAATATATGATAAGGTCAAAGATTTGAACACGGTTTTTGGTAAGCCATATAAGCGGAACAAACAGAGTTTGTGGAAGAAGAAGTCTATTTTTTGGGAACTTCCGTATTGGAAGGACTTATCTGTGAGGCATTGTCTTGATCTTATGCACATTGAAAAAAATGTGTGTGACAGCATCATTTCAACCATTATGAATGTTCCCGGAAAGACAAAGGATGGAATTAATATCCGAAAAGACATGATTGAACATTTAAATATTCGAAAAGAATTGGCACCACAAACGCGAGAAAATGGTTTTTATCTTCCACCAGGTTGCTACACACTCTCAAAGGTTGAGAAACAAATTTTTTGTGAAAGCTTATATGGCATCAAAGTGCCTTCTAGGTATTCTTCAATATAATGAAGGGTAAACAGTTTTATTTTATATAATGTATCTGCTTATGTAAATTTAATTTTTTAATTAATTGTAATTTTTTTGATATTTAGATTTCATTGGATTTTGATAGTCATTTGCCCCTCGGTTAATAAAGGCTATATCTTCAATTCAATCCCAAGCTTTCTAATATCAGCATTCAGAAAGATCTAGCATTGTAAGTATTCGTTTAATATTTTTTATTTATAATAATTGCTATAGATTATTATTATTATTATTTATATCATTTAACATAAATTTTTTAATGTAGAGCATACAGAGTTGCTTCCGCAAGAAATGGTGATGGAAAGCCAATCACATGGCATAATGTTAAGGTAAATTCATCAATAACTTATTTCAATCACCATTAACTTTGATACATATATTTTGTAAATTTGTATTTCAAAAAAGTGTGCCAGACAAAACGGAAACACATAATGCGGATATTATACCATGCGATACATATGGGAAGTGATTTCGTATGATGATAGCTTTGATATTGGAAAGGTATATCATTATTTATTCTTATTTTTTAACTTCGTTTAATTTTTTCTAATTTAAAAGTTGTAATATTTTTTATTTATGTTTTATTTTATCTAAATATTTGTAGGATTGGTATTCAAGAACTGAGGCATATTCTGAAGATGAGTTTAATAACATTCGCAATATATGGGCACAATTTTTCTTTGATGTACTCTTAAATATGTAAAAGTTGATTACATTGGTTATGTATTGTGTTAAGTGTTTTTTGAAATCATTTTTATGAAGATTTTTGTAATCTGTTGGTTACTTGAATTGCTTACACTTTGCTGATTTTGTAATTTGTGAAGTTCATGTTGTTGATATTGTGATGACTTTAAACAGTTTACACTTTTTGAATTTTGTTAATTCTGTTACAGGATGTTTTTGAAAGATCCTAAATACAATTTAATATTTTAAAAAAAGCGCCGCACGGTTACGCATTAAATTATTAATTTAAAAAATATTTTGCGGCGCTTTTTTAAAATAAGCGCCGCACGCGTTAAATTGCGGCACCGAGATGTGCGGCGTCTGAAAGCGCCGCACGTTGGTTGATTTAAGCGCCGCAAAAAGGTAATTTTGCACCAGTGATAGTAAGGGTTATTAATGAACGGTTGTTGTTAATAACTACCCTCGATGAAGTGGATATACTCCCCGATTGAGTATTCGAGAGGGAATAAGTTATAGATATAACAATGATCGACTAAAATATATCAACAAGTGGAAAGTAGCAATGCCAAATCCTTTTTATCTTTGAATTAAATCTCATATAGGTTGTTCATCTTAGTTTTTTTAAATTAAATCATTCAATCTCAAAAACCCCCCTTTATTTACTAGTTTTATAAAAAGAGAATTATTCCTTTCCCTGTGGATACGAACTCTACTACGCTATACTACGTATAAGTGTTTAGTATTGAATTTATTTTGACGCACCGTGACAAAGTGCTCGTCATACATCTTCTTATGCGCAGGTTACATCTTTTTATGTGTGAGTTACATCTTCCTTTACACGAGTTACATTTGGACTTACCTTAACAAGTTACATTTTACATTGACCTAAGTTAGATTTTTCATCAACGTGAGTTACATTTTCTATAACATAAGTTACATCGCAACATAAAGCTCTACTATTGAAACAAAAAAATCACTTTTTGCCAAACAAGGCAAAAAATGATTTCTTTAGCAAAAAAGTGATTTAAAAAAAAATATTTTTTGGCAGAACATATTCACTATTTAAGTAAACACACGCTATTGAAACAAAAAAAAACGAGTTTTTTGCAAGGGAAAAAAATGGCGGAAAAATGATTTTTTTGCAAAAAAATGATTTTTTGGCAAAAAAAAAAACTGATTTTAAGGAAAAAAATTATTTATGGTCTTAATATTAAAAACAAAACATATTCACTATTTACGTAAAGTAATTGAGCAATTAGACTCCTTGTTTCAAGGAAATCGATATTTTATTTCTTATAGTTCGTATTAGACAAGTTACATTTGGACTTGTCTGCAGTTACATTTCTGATCAGCGTGAGTTACATTTCTTTACACGCGAGTTACATTACTCTGCTACTGGAAACTGGAAAAACAAAAAATAAGTTACTGTTCACGCGTGAATAGTAACACGCGTATTTTTGTCTGTGGGAGCAGCATGCTCACGGTGTGC
Source organism: Cuscuta europaea (assembly GCA_945859875.1). Taxonomy (NCBI): domain Eukaryota; kingdom Viridiplantae; phylum Streptophyta; class Magnoliopsida; order Solanales; family Convolvulaceae; genus Cuscuta; species Cuscuta europaea. The sequence goes on from CAMAPE010000019.1 coordinate 17,950,381, forward strand.
TGTTCCCACGGTATAACAACTGCCATAGCAATTTTATATTTTGATCGTAACCCCATAACAATTTTAAAAAGGCAAATTTGACATTTCCCAGAAGGTACCGGACAATATAATATGGACTATTAATTATTAATTTGCAACTGAATAGTATAAATATAAATAATTGAGGAAATAATTAATGATATGAACTAATAAAATACATACTATAATTTAGATAGTATAACATAATTAAATACTACGCTAATAAAATACGTACTATAATTTAGATAGTATAACATAATTAAATACTACGTATTCAACTACAAGTATTTGATAGGTAACATTCACCTTTAAACAATCCATTATCACTACAAAACTATTACGGAATTGACAGGGAATTTGACACAGATTTACCGTTTTTCATGCTAAATTACTCGTGCCAAAGTGTTTTTGGCACTTATTTGACATATCCATGACAAAATCTTTGACAAAACCTTGCAAAATCCGTGACAGTTTTTTTGTAGTGTATATTACGTACGGAGTACGTATTATTTTACTGAGGAGAGTGGATTGAACGGCGTAGCCACCAAGTAAAGATCGTCCTTCTTACCGGCAGTAATTCCCGACGATTCAGCCAAGTCCAAGCTCCGACAATACTCCGATCCCCGCGGCAGCTTCCAGTCAAAGTGAAAAAGCAATTTAGCCAAAGGGAGATACACATTTGCCAAACCAAAGGAAAGGCCCGGGCATATCCTCCTCCCGCTCCCAAAAGGAAGGAACTCAAAATTGTTACCCAAAAAGTCAACGCTGCTATTCTCGAACCTCTCCGGAACAAAGCTTTCCGCGTTCTCCCAGTAAGCCGGGTCCGTGCTTATGGACAAAACGTTGACCATGATCCACGTCTTGACCGGGATTGTGTACCCGTTTATCTCCGTCTCCTTTATGCACTCTCTCGGGATGGAGAGCGGCGACGGCGGGTGGAGGCGGAGCGTTTCTTTGACCACTAGTTTCATGTATTTCAGCTCTTCTACATCCTTAAGGTCAAACTCATTCTTGTTAATGAAGGTTCTTCTCACTTCTGCTTGAGCCTCGGCCAGTACGCCCGGGGCTCTAAGCATCTCGACCATCGCCCAGATGATCGTCATTGACGACGTCTCCGTTCCGGCGGTGAACATGTCGAACACGACGCCCTTGATGCTTTCGTCGGTGATCGGGAACTGAAGCTCGTCGGAACGCTTCATCCTGAGTAAAACATCGATCAGGTCTTCGCCGCCTGACTCGCCGTTTCCCTTGTTGCCGGCGTCTAAACTGTTCTGGTGGCCGTTGATGACGCTGTTAAGGATGGCGTCGACCCTTTTGTGAATCTTGAGGACCTTTCGCCGTATTGGGCTGAGCCCGTGGAGGAGCTTGAGGGAGGGGAATATGTCCGCCACGTCGAACCCTCCGAGCAAAACAAGAATCTCTCTTATATGGGAGATGAACTCGTCGCCCTCCTTGAAAATGCTCCCGAAAGCCGACCGGCAAGTCATGGAGCTCGTGAACCGGAACACGAGCTCCGTCAGGTTCACCGGCCGACTTACGTGGGAGGCGACGGCGTTCAGGAGGCGAGACGCTTCGTCAAGCCGAATGGACCCGAAGCTCTGCACGTTCTTAGAGCTGAGGAGCTCGACGATGCAGATCTTCCGCATCTGTCTCCAGTAATCCCCGTACGGGGAGAAGACGATGTCGGACCGGTTGTAGCCCACGACCTCCGGGACCATGAGTTTGGGCCGGGAGGCGAAGGCCAGGTCGTGGGTCTTGAAGATGGCCTTCGCCATGTCCGGGGAGGAGGCGATGACGGCTGAGACTTCTCCGAGCTGGACGTGCATGAGGGGGCCGTGTTTCTCGGCGAGGTCTCTTAAGCGCCGGAGCGGGAAAGCTCCGGCCAGGTGGTGCATGCTTCCGATGAGGGGGAGCGTCGACGGACCCGGCGGCAGTTTCGCGCCTCTCGTAGATAGCGACCTCTTTCTTTTCCATTCCGCGGAGACTGCTATGGCGAAGCCAATGGAAGAAAAGAAGAGGAATAAGGATAAGAGGTTAGAGAACAAATCCATGGTTTGATAAGGGTTGGAGTCAGTTTTGGATGTTCTTAATTATTAGGATAGACAGAGACTGGGTTCACTTATATATGGCGTTGTTGGCAGTTATGGAAACGGAAGACCAAAATAAAATAAAATAAAATAAAATAAAATATCAAGTCCATCGTGATGGCCAAAGTCAATTCCTCGTGTGCCGGCTGTCCTTCAAAGGTGACCTATTGTAAGTTGCTCCTTTAAAAAATCAAAATTATAGTTACTAGATTCTATGGTATCCATAAGATACCATACTTTTGTCCACATGGACCAATGAAAATGTAACAGTTGAATTATTTAAATCTAAATTAAAAATGATAAAGTAATGTGCTCCAATCAAATGAATGATAGGTACGGTACCCCATTTTTTAGAAAGGTACCGGAGTTGTCACCTACTTTTATACTCACTTTTATTTTAATTTTTTTGGAAGGTTTATACCCATTTTGTAGAAACTAAATAAGACATATTTTGTCTGTAAATCAAATTCACAGACAAAACAAAACTTCACAAACATGGTGGGTATAAGGTGGATATAAAGGTGAGTAGAACAAGAATGATTGTTAAAAAAATAATGAATCGAATTTTGATTTTAGCTTAGGTGTTGCTCCTGTCTACCTAAGTTTGTCTCGTTTTACCTTTTTCGTTCGTCCCATTAAGTTCGTTTCATAATATATTTGATAATATCTAGGTGGTTACAATTTATTATTACTTTGTTCATACTTTATCAATTCAATACCAACCACACAATTTCATTTTTTCTTAAATGTTGTGTCACACCCTTTTATCTCAAATATAGTGGGACAGAGGTAATATTATTTTGCTTTGTATTTGAGCTAATCTCGATTAAATATTTCACGTTAGTCTTAAAATTTAATTTAAAAAGATGGCAAGACGTATGTGAAGACCATGATAAGGAGATTGTCGACAGAGCGTTAGAACTAATCCGATTTATTTTATACGGAGTAATAAGTAGACGTAATTATATGACACTTTATTGAGTGGATGCCTTTATATGATGAGTTCATAATAATAGGTCTTATTTGACTCTTTTCCCATATTAACACACATATTTTCCAGTAAACTAAAAAACGAAAACAGGAAAATGTGTTTACTGAAAAAATTTATTGGAAAACTGGAGAAAGGAAAACAAAAAAATGCGTTTACAAGATCATTTTCCAAAACCAAAAAATTAGATTTGTCTTTGTTTTTCGTAATGAATTGGACAAGTGAGTTTTACTGGTTTTCCAAATTCGAAATACGTGGACGCTATAGTGCTACTGTAATGGATTTGTCTACGATCGGACCTGTCCCGATCCGGTTCAGTGAAAGAAACAGTGATCCTTGTCCGGTTTGGTCGACGACCTGACTGTCTCGGTCCTGTCCACGTTTATTATAAATCATTTTTTCATTGTGAAGAGTTTTAAAAGAACTGATAAGTTTCCAACCAATAGAGAAAAAGGAAAAGAATAATCAAACTAGCCATTGAGACATATGTTTAAAGAACCAAACCGGGCCGGGTGGGTCAACCCGGAACCCGGCGAACCGGGCTCTGATCTGGTGCAGTTATGAATCAACCTGCTACTTGAACCAAAACAGGAATTAACTGGTAGCCCGGTCCAAACCTGGACCCGACCTGGACCACTCAAACTCGCAGAACCCGTTAAAACCCAGAAGAAGAAGAAAAATCTCGCTCTCTCTCGGGATTCGAGCATTGTACCATTTGTAGAGCAACAAGAATAAGTCTGTTGGTACGGACTGCTTAAACAAAGTATTAGAAGTCTTACTTTGAATTGAAGCAGTATTAGCTATTCCTTTATTAGTAACTATTATTGCATCTTAAACCTTATTTTATTAACTGATACTAATAATATGTTAAATAGTCATGCATAATATTGTAATTACTATATTTCTTGATTATGAATAAAATATTTCTGATGTAATTGAAAAATATATTTATACAATATTGATCATATATAGTTTGTAATTAATGTTATGTTCATATTACGTATTTTTATTCCTCTATTTTTAAATACTTCGATCATGTAACTAAAATGCATGTTTGTATTTGCGAATAATAGTTTTTTATGGTTATAATGTATTTTCAAAATTTGATTATGAAGGAATTATTTTTAACTATATGTGTGTGCCCACACACACATAGACACACATATATACAGTTGACCGGGTTGACCATTGACCCGGTCAGTCGGTCACTCATCCGGGTCATATACCAATCCGATTCTTTAAACACAGGTTGAGACCAGTCGGGGTCAGTCCCAACCTACCTATATCGACGGACTGACCCAGTTATAGGTGTAAAATTGATGTTTGGATGTGTTTAATGAATTGAAGTTTAGAGATAGACCAGCTCCTGTATAATGAAAATGACTATCTTTAAGTCCTTTTAAGGGAAATTTTCCGTAATATTACTAGAAGATACAGAGTTTGCCATGATATGACTTAAAAACCTGATATACCAAAATATGATCACAATAAACCGTACATGACTACCCATCTCTTAAAATTGAAATAAAATGACCCCATTGCCCATCTCCGTAAAGTTTAAATAAAAAAGAAATTTTCTCATGATAAGGAAACTAGCTACAACAACTTTATAGGCTCACACTAGAGACCGAACATTTATTGTGGTAGAGAAGAAGGAAACACATTCCTTCTACATACGTTATCAAAGGAGTCGGACGACGTGCAAAAATACACTTGAATCTAAAGAAGAAAGCGATGGCGGAGAAAGAGAATGGCAGAGCCGTGGATGTAATACAGATGAAGGACATCAACATTTTTCAGTGACGGCGAGCAACATAATTATAGTAAACAGGGTGTTAAGTGTAAAATTTGATTTATTTTAGTCCGTGCATGGGGTTAGGCGTCCATGCATCTGTAGTTGCAGAAAGAATCTGAACATTAAGCGGAAGTGATAAATGACGTTAGGGCATTGTTAGGGCATTAAGCAGTCATTAGATGCTTAATGGAATCAAGTGTGAAACATGTATTATTGAAGATTATTGTAAGTTTGACAATAATTTTTTTGAATGATGCAAGTGAATGGATAGTAGAAGATTAAATGTTCAGGCAGTAGTCTAACTTGTAATACTTAAAAAGGTGTGGAAGGGAATTAAGTTTCCTAAGGAAGAAACTTGACATTACGAACAAGAAGAAGGCAATAATAGTGTGTTCAATGTTCGGAAGAAATTAGATAGTATAAGCAATATAAGGGCAGTAATAACATTAGAGAGTAGTAATAAAAAATGAGGGCATTAAAATGTTTTGAAATGAGGGAGTAGCACTACCACAAAGTTTAAAAATGAGGGCATTAAATTGTTTTAGGAGTAACTTGAGCATTAAGACTGAGTAAGATGGAGTACTGGGAATTTGATAACCTATGTAGTATAAATTAATGCAGCGGTTACTTTTATTTGATAACCCCTATTATTTAGACTTTGAGATTAATATTGGCGTGAACGTAATGAGTAGCATGGCCGAAAAACATGTTGAGAGAAACTTTCGCAAAGGCCGTTTGAGGGTAGAGCAGGAATAATAATAATAATAACAATAAAGTTAAAAGACATCATCTCATTAAGGCATCAGTTTAGGGAAAAAACTATTGTCATATATTGGGAAATTGTCTCTCTTTTAGTCATATTAGTGATAATTTTCTCGCCTTTTAAGAGTAATTTGTTTATACAATACTACCACAATCCTTTAATATTGGTTTCTTTCAAGGACATTACTGACATAAAACTTACACCCTCCGTCCCAAAAAATACTTCTCGTTTTGAATTGGCACGCTTATTAAGGATGTTTTTACTTGGACTATAATTTGCTGGTCTGGTCTGGTCTATTTTGGTTTGGTCTGGTCTGGTCTGGTCTGTTTTGGTCTGGTCTAGTCTGAAACTTTATTTTTTATATTTTTTGCATAAAGATTTTATTTTTTATATATATTATAATCCAGAAATAATTATATTTTATTCATTTATAATTACAAATAATAATAACAATAACATTAATAATAATAATAATAATAATAATAATAACAACAATAATAATAATAATAATTAGGGGTGTGCACTATACGGTTTAAACCGGAAAACCGGACCGAATCGGACCGGAAAAACTGGAACCGGATCGAACCGGAATGATATCCGGTCCGGTTCGGTACGGTCCGGTCCGGTTTTGAACCGGTGCACACCCCTAATAATAATAATAATAATAATAATAATTATAATAATAATAATAATAATAATAATAATAATAATAATAATTAGGGGTGTGCACTATCCGGTCTAAACTGGAAAACTGGACCGAACCGGACTGAAAAAATCGGAATGATATCCGGTCCGGTTCGGTACGATCCGGTCCGGTTCAGTACGGTCCGGTTTTCAACCGGTGCACACCCCTAATGATGATGATGATGATAAAATATGGTCTGGTCTATTTAGTCTGGTCTGGTCTGGGACGAAGTACGGTCCAAGTAAAAACAACCTAAGAAAGTGGAATAAAGTGTAAATGTGTGGTTGTAGTTGTGTAAATAAAAAGGTAAAATGAATGTGAGCAACACAAATTTTCCAAAAAGAAAAAGTGGAAAGTATTTTTTGGAACGACCTAAAAAGGAAAGTGGGAAGTATTTTTTGGTACGGAGAGAGTATTTACATAAATATGACTACTATATAGGTACTATAATGTAGTGTTGTAGTGTGACTACTATAGTCGTCATTAGTCTCATATTTGTAAAAATCCTATATTTTGGTCATAAATATGTTATCATTGCTTAAATCTTTGATTATTTTGCATTGGTTTAATTTTAGGCAATGATTTCAATAATTATCAAAATTTACATTTTATAGTTTTGTGAAAGTTTTTTTATGAAGAGCATAGTCATTTTGGCATTATAATAAAGGAAATGTACGAAAAAAGTGCATGCATGTGGTTTGTTTAGATAGAGTGATTTGTTTCATGAGAGAATTCTCCAAATAGGGGCAAAACATAGGCAAAAAGCAAAAATATGAGTACAATGTTTGAATAAGAGTAACTTTAGTGTTTGGACAAGTATACCCCTACCCAAGCCCAAACAACTTTTAATTAAATGTTTAATTCATAATAAATTCGAAAAAAATTCAAAAAATCGTAGAAAAATAATTAAAAATTTTATAAAATATTAATAAAATAAAAAATTAAAAAAAAATTTAATTTTTTATTTTAAAAAAAAAAAATCATAATAAAAATAGTAAAACTCCATAAAAAATTAAAAAAAATATGGATGTCTTTCCCACCGCCTCCACTACCTCCCTGCACCACCACCTCCGGGCGGTGAAAAAAAATCCATTTTTCCTAAAAATTGCCTTTTTTTCTGAAAATGCCAAAAATATGGCATACTTCTCTTTGCGATTGTCAACATTTTCATTGTTTTCTGGCATAAATATGGCATTCATAATGAACTTGGCATTTTTTCCCTTGGTGACTGGAGGTGGTGGTGCTGAGGCGACATAGGCGGTGGTGAATTTTATTTTATTTTTTTGAGTTTTTTATTTTTTAAAAAAAATTATATTTTTTTAATTTTTGAAAAATAAATAAATAAATAAATTATTATTATCAAATAAGTCATAAATTAACTAGGTTATAATTAAATAAGTCATATCTTAGAATTAACTAGGTTAGTGATATTAAGGTTACAAAAATTAATGTTTATTCCTATTGAAGGAAGTTTTAAGTTTTACTCCTATTTGTGCAATTATGTTTATATTTACTCCTATATTGGGCAATTTCTATTGTTTCATTCATTAACAAAGTCGGTCATGTGTTTAAACTCAGTTATTACAGGAGGGTCCTAGGTCCTAGCGCCTAACGTCGTTAAAAACGCCGGAAAAAGATGTTAAATAGTAACTTTAATTTTCAAAAGTGTCCAAAAAATTAAAAGAAAAATACTGGAAGATGCGCCTTGTGAAGATGACCTCCAAACCATTTTCGTCTTTGAATTTTTGGGATTTGTTTGGATTATTTTTTAAAGTGAGTTCGCTAATATGACTTTTCCAGTGGACTTTCTTGTGACAAGGGTTGCTTGAAACAAAAAAGAAAGATGACAGGTAGATCGTCTTGTTGAAGAGCACTTTTCACTATTGTTTTTACTTTTCCGGATACTTTTGAAAAACGGTGATACTGTTCATTGACTTCCTCCGGTGATTTCTAATGATGTCAGACGTCAGGACCCTCTTGTGATAACGCAGTTTAAACACATGATCACTTTGTTAAAAAGTGAAACACGTTACTCTATCTGAAAACGGATTCAACCACAAATATTTTTCCCTTAGTAATAATTTTATATATTTCGTACTTGTTAGTCAATGTTTTTTTTGGTAGTATTATTGATAAAATGGCTAGTCTAAATTTCTAGCTTCTAGGGAACAATGTATAACTCCACCCCTTCTAGTAAACTCTATCAAATTTCATTCTTTAATCATCCCAAAAAACTTTGTAATTTCCATTTGAAATAATATACATATGATTAAAAAGTTTTTCTCTCCTCTGCACAAATCTCAATCACATAATTTGCATTTTAGTATTCTATCTGCAAGTCGAATTTGGCAAAGTTTTATGAGACGGAGAACGGGGTAATATGAGATAAAAAAAAGTCAAGAAAAGAAACTTAAAATAAAACTCCATCTAGGCGGCAGACGTACCTTATGTGCCATGGTTGAATCTTCACTCGAGGTCAAATATAGTGGTGCACCAAGAGTTTGGTAAGAAATATACAGCCAATGTAAGCATATTTTGATATAAAAAATGTTTCTCGTAAGAAAATGTGTTATACGATTACGTGCTTGAAAGAATGGCAAGAATAATATTCTTTCCCTTCTTTTTTTAGTTACATCGGTCAACATTTCACATTTGTCAACGCACGTCTTTTACCGTAATTATATCTTAATTCTATTAGTAAAAAAAATATTAAAAATCATATTTTGAATATTTGTAATGAGATGAATTGAACAATATATTTTTTTAAATAATTTTCATAAAAAAATAGCGTAAAATGTAGTCAAAGTAAAACAGGTGAATAGCGTAAAATTCAGTCTAGCCCTAAATTAAAGTTTTTTTCCTGAATAGTGTTGAATATAATAAAAAATTAATTACATATTTAGTCTTGAGTTAAAAGTATATACCAACTGCCGGAGCCATACCATATTTTACAAGAATCGCCATTCCACTTGGCAACTCACGTTTAAGAACTGGCGGAAGCAACCGGCTGTGGAAGAGAGAGTAGTTAGGGGGGCCTAGGATATAAAAAAACGTTTTATAAAACTTTTTTCCTTTAAAATGTTATAACTTTTTCATTTTTGCCCATTTTTTATAAAACATATATCAAAATTCATAATTTTTTATGATCTTTCATATGACATCAATATTGCATATGTAAAAAATTTTTAAAAATTAAGCTTATCTAACAACCTCATGTTGTAGGAAAAACATTTGAACAAAATACTCTCTCCCTATTTAAGGGGAAATAGTAATGATAATTGAATAGTGTAGAAAAATTAGGAGAGCAAATGAAAAAGTAGGAAAAATAAGATAAAAATAAGAAAAGTAAGAGTAGTTGAGTATTTTTATATATAGAAAATACTTACGGAAAGAGAGTGCAGTAAACTTTGGAATACATCCCAAAATATAAAGAGCCCGTTTGATAACAAGAAAATCAACTGATTTGATTGATTCTGCTGAAATTTATGAAGTTCTGGCAGAAGTGGCTGCATTGGCTGATTCTGCTGATTTAAAAAACTTATTTTTAAAATATATTTTATTACTAAAATAAAGAAAAAATATATGTAAAATAGCTAAAATGGTTATCTACAGTAATTTCAGCCAATACAACCAGAAAAGTAACTCCGACCTTAATTTATATTATTATCACACAATTCAGCGCGCAAAAACAAAAAATGACATGTTTGGTGATACAATTGGTTGAAATGCCGAAAAACTGTGTTACCAAAAAGCCTCAAAATGTAACAAACTTTTAAATACGGAGGGAGTAGAAACAATAAATAATGGAGAAAATTATAACTAATACTACTATTAATAATGTGTTCTTCTAGAATATGAATGCTTATGTTTTTCTATTAGAATGATATCATCCATCTAATAATATTTATTCCTATTTTTTAATAATGATTTTGAACAAAAATATAGAGATATCATTAGAAATCAAAATGTGTTGAATACTCTAATAGGGAGATATTATTAGCATCAAAATTTATGCAAGTTGTATGATGATAGGAAAAAATTGATACAACTTGTTAAGGTTTAGTCCCGTAGATCCGAAAGCCCAACCCACTTGCTGACTACTCGTCCGGGTAGTGCATTTGGCGTGCGGGACCCCTTTGTGGGTGTTTGGATGCCAATACTTTGTTTGATTGTCTCAAGTGAACAAATCTACTCGAATGTTGTTCGATCGGGTACTCCCCCGCTCGGGATGTCTCAGACCTTTCTGATTGTGTTGGACTTCATGTTTTCCCTGGGGCTTCTTTATGCTTTGGGCCGGGCGTATTGGGCTTGGGCCCAATACCCCAACACAGTTAAATAGATAGTAATGACTAAAAAAGAATGAGTATTAATCAATACATGCATAGATGAATGCTGATATCACTCCAGTAAAATCCATTAGTAATTATATCCTAGGAAAACATATTTGTTTAGTAATATTTGTGGTCATTTTCTCAATTATTTAATGCGTCTTTTTTATTTAAGTTTTTTTTTAAATTACCAAGATAAATATTTTAAACAAAAATGTGACTAATTGAATAGGTGTACGCTTTTATAGCGACTTCAATATAAAATTTAAACATAATTAGAGTTAACAAATGTTAATAACTGAATTATCACGCATAATTCTTATTTTGGTCACATATTAGAAATTATTTATTTATTTAATGTTAAATAATTCGTATCAAATTCAGAAAATGTGGTTGTTTTATTAAGCGAATTGGAATGTTGTTTAATAGTTTTTTTTTTAAAATTTACATATACAATATAGAAATTACTTCAAATAGGACTAAAACAATGGAAAAAACTCAAAACAAGACTTGATATGTTTTTATTCCAAAATAGGACCATATGAGTCCTATTTGGAAACATACCTATTTTTACCTTCCATTCTTACCCTTTCATTAAATATGAGTTAAAAATAGTCAAAAGACATAATTAAATGTTTAATTCATAATAAATTCTAAAAAAATTCTAAAGTTCGTAGAAAAATAATTAAAAAATTTACAAAATATTTATAAAATAAAAAATTCAAAAATAAAAATAAAAAATAGTAAAACTCCATAAAAAATGAAAAAAAATATGGATGCCTTTTCCACCGCCTGTACTACCTCCCTGCACCACCACCTCCGGCCAGTGAAAAAATGCTATTTTCCCTAAAAACTACCATTTTTTCTGAAAATGCCAAAAAAGTGGCATATTTCTCTTTGCGAATGCCAACATTTTCATTGTTTTCTGCCATAAATATGGCATTCGTAATGAAATTGGCATTTTTTCCCCTGGTGACTGGAGGTGGTGGTGCAGAGGCGGAAGAGGCGGCGGTGAATTTTATTTTATTTTTTTGAGTTTTTTATTTTTTTTAATTTTTTTTTATTTTTTGAAAAAAAATAAATTAATTAATTATTATTATCGAAATATTTTTATTAGTTTGTTAGTATTTTTTACGAATTTTTATTTATTTTTTATTATTTTATTATGAATTAAAACATTTCAATAGCTAGAAGGGTATATTTGTCCAAGACACACATAATTAGTCCTATGAAAACATTGTTTAGATTTTGGTCCTATTTGTGCAAAGTGAGTCACTTTTAGTCCTATTTGGATAACTAACCCTATACAATATTGGTGTAAAATGTAATTTCACTTTCCGCAAAAAAAATATCATCATCATATACCTAAAAGCAATACACTCGAGAGAGAAAATTCTCTCACCTAAGCATTCTTCCCCTAAATTCCTAAAATGTAATTACACTTTCCACAAAAAGAAATCATCATCCTATAATCCTGAAATCCTAAAATGTAATTTCATCCTATACCTAAAATCACTACACCGGAGGTAGAAGATTTTTCCGCCTAAACATTCTTTGCCTAAAATCCTAAAATATAATTTCACTTTCCACAAAAAAAAACATATACGTAAAATCACTACACTGGAGAGAAGAAATTCTCTTGCCTAAGGATTCTCTGTCTATCCTATCCTATCCTATTCCTAAAAGCACTACACTGGAGAGATAAAATTATCCCGCTTAAGCATTCTCCGCCTAAAATCATAAAATATAATTTCACTTTCCACAAAAAAATCATCATCATCATCATATCATATCATCATCATCATTATCATCATCATCATCATCATATACCTAAAAGCACTACACTGGAGAGAGAAAATTATCCCGCTTAAGCATTCTCCGCCTAAAATCATAAAATATAATTTCACTTTCCACAAAAAAAATCATCATCATCATCATATACCTAAAAGCACTACACTGGAGAGAGAAAATTCTCTGGCCTAAGCATTCTCCGCCTAAAATCCTAAAATGTAATTTCACTTCCCCCCCCCCCCCCCCAAAAGCATCATATACCTAAAAGCACTACACTGGAGAGAGAAAATTCTCCCGTCTAAGCATTCTCGGCCTAAAATCCTAATATGCAATTTCACTTTCCGCAAAAAAAAATCATCATCATATACATAAAAGCACTATACTGGAGAGAGAAAAAATCTCCCACCTATACATTCTCCGCCTAAAATTCTAAAATGCAATTACACTTTCCACAAAAAAAATCGTTATCCTAAAATCCTAAAATGTAATTTCATCCTATACCTAAAAGCACTATATTGGAGAGGAAAAATTTTCCCGCCTAAGCATTCTCTGCCTAAAATTGTTAGGTTTGCAATGGCCATTAATAAGAGTCACGGACAATCGTTGAAAAAATTGTTATCTTACTCTGACACCCCATTATTACTCACAAATATTTGTACATGACGGTGTGCAGAGTAACAAGTTCATAGGGTTGGAGTTTGTAATGACGAAGATGGAAAACCAACCAAATCAACATTGAATGTTGTTTACAAAGAAGTATGTACTATAGAGTAATTTATAATTTTCATTATAATGTGGTGGACTTAAATGCATATCCATTTCATCGTGTGATGTTTTACATTTAGTTCTTACCATTTATTCAGAATTTATATAATGTTTTTAAATAATTATAACACAATCATATTTTTTAAATATTTTTAAATATATAACTATATCTAAATTATTATGTGGGTGTCTCACTCCCGTGCAGCGCACGGGTGGAGTAACTAGTTTTATAAAAAAATAGAGCAAAAATGAAAAATTATACTTCCTCTGTTTCTTTTTAGTTGCAACAGTCAACATTTCACGTTTGCCAACGCACAACTTTGACCGTCATTATATTTAATTCTGTATTAGTAAAAATAAAATGAAAATCAGATTATAAAACTTAGTAATGAGATGAATTTAACAATATTTTTCAAAAAAAATATTGCCTAAGGATTCTCTACCTATCCTATCCTATCATATACCTAAAAGCACTACACTGGAAAGAGAAAATTATCCCGCTTAAGCATTCTCCGCCTAAAATCATAAAATATAATTTCACTTTCCACAAAAAAAATCATAATCATCATCATCATCATCATCATATACCTAAAAGCACTACACTGGAGAGAGAAAAATCTCCGGCCTAAGCATACTCCGCCTAAAATCCTAAAATGTAATTTCACTCCCCCCCAAAAGCATCCTATACCTAAAAGCACTACACTCGAGAGAGAAAATTCTCCCGTCTAAGCATTCTCGGCCTAAAATCCTAATATGCAATTTCACTTTCCGCAAAAAAAAAAACATCATCATATACATAAAAGCACTATACTCGAGAGAGAAAAATTCTCTCACAAAAAGCAATACACTGGAGAGAGAATATTCTCTCGCCTAAGCATTCTTCCCCTAAATTCCTAAAATGTAATTACACTTTCCACAAAAAAAAACATCATCCTATAATCCTGAAATCCTAAAATGTAATTTCATCCTATACCTAAAATCACTACACTGGAGGTAGAAGATTTTTCCGCCTAAACATTCTTTGCCTAAAATCCTAAAATATAATTTCACTTTCCACAAAAAAAAACATATACGTAAAATCACTACACTGGAGAGAGGAAATTCTCTTGTCTAAGGATTCTCTGCCAATCCTATCCTATCTTATACCTAAAAGCACTACACTGGAGAGAGAAAATTATCCCGCTTAAGCATTCTCCGCCTAAAATCATAAAATATAATTTCACTTTCCACAAAAATATCATCATCATCATCATCATCATATCATCATCATCATCATCATATACCTAAACGCACTACACTGGAGAGAGAAAATTCTCCAGCATAAGCATTCTCCGCCTAAAATCCTAAAAAGTAATTTCACTTTCCCCCCCAAAAAAGCATCCTATACCTAAAAGCACTACACTGGAGAGAGAAAATTCTCCCGTCTAAGCAATCTCGGCCTAAAATCCTAATATGCAATTTCACTTTCCGCAAAAAAAATCAGCATCATATACATAAAAGCACTATACTGGAGAGAGAAAAATTCTCCCACCTATACATTCTCCGCCTAAAATTCTAAAATGCAATTACACTTTCCACAAAAAAAAATCGTTATCCTGAAATCCTAAAATGTAAGTTCATCCTATATCTAAAAGCACTATATTGGAGAGGAAAATTTTTCCCGCCTAAGCATTCTCTGCCTAAAACTGTTAGGTTTGCAATGGCCATTAATAAGAGTCACCGACAATCGTTGAAAAAAGTTGTTACCTTACTCTGACACCCCATTATTACTCACAAACATTTGTACATGACGGTGTGCAGAGTAACAAGTTCATAGGGTTGGAGTTTGTAATTTCATCCTATACCTAAAATCACTACACTGGAGGTAGAAGATTTTTCCGCCTAAACATTCTTTGCCTAAAATCCTAAAATATAATTTCACTTTCCACAAAAAAAAACATATACGTAAAATCACTACACTGGAGAGAGGAAATTCTCTTGCCTAAGGATTCTCTGCCTATCCTATTCTATCCTATACCTAAGAGCACTACACTAGAGAGAGAAAATTATCCCGCTTAAGCATTCTCTACCTAAAAATCATAAAATATAAATTCACTTTCTACAAAAAAAAAAATCATCATCATCATCATATCATCATCATCATCATCATCATATCATCATCATCATCATGTACCTAAAAGCACTACACTGGAGAGAGAAAATTCTCCGGCCTAAGCATTCTCCGCCTAAAATCCTAAAATGTAATTTCACTTTCCCCCCCAAAAAAGCATCCTATACCTAAAAGCACTACACTGGAGAGAGAAAATTCTCCCGTCTAAGCATTCTCGGCCTAAAATCCTAATATGCAATTTCACTTTCTGCAAAAAAAGAATCATCATCATATACATAAAAGCACTATACTCGAGAGAGAAAAATTCTCCCACAAAAAGCAATGCACTGGAGAGAGAAAATTCTCTCGCCTAAGCATTCTTCCCCTAAATTCCTAAAATGTAATTACACTTTCCACAAAAAAAAAATCATCATCCTATAATCCTGAAATCCTAAAATGTAATTTCATCCTATACCTAAAATCACTACACTGGAGGTAGAAGATTTTTCCGCCTAAACATTCTTTGCCTAAAATCCTAAAATATAATTTCACTTTCCACAAAAAAAAAAACATATAGGTAAAATCACTACACTGGAGAGAGGAAATTCTCTTGCCTAATGATTCTCTGCCTATCCTATCCTATCCTATAACTAAAAGCATTACACTGGAGAGAGAAAATTATCCCGCTTAAGCATTCTCCGCTTAAAATCATAAAATATAATTTCACTTTCCACAAAAAATCATCATCATCATCATCATATCATCATCATCATCATATACCTAAAAGCACTACACTGGAGAGAGAAAATTCTCCGGCCGAAGCATTCTCCGCCTAAAATCCCAAAATGTAATTTCACTTTCCACAAAAAAAAATCATCATCATCATCATCATATCATCATCATCATCATCATCATATACCTAAAAGCACTACACTGGAGAGAGAAAATTCTCCGGCCGAAGCATTCTCCGCCTAAAATCCTAAAATATAATTTCACTCCCCCCCCCCAAAAAAAAGCATCCTATACCTAAAAGCACTACACTGGAGAGAGAAAATTCTCCCACCTATACATTCTCCGCCTAAAATTCTAAAATGCAATTACACTTTCCACAAAAAAATCGTTATCCTAAAATCCTAAAATGTAATTTCATCCTATACCTAAAAGTACTATATTGGAGAGGAAAAAATTTCCCGCCTAAGCATTCTCTGCCTAAAATTGTTAGGTTTGCAATGGCCATTAATAAGAGTCACGGACAATCGTTGAAAAAAGTTGTTACCTTACTCTGACACCCCATTATTACTCACAAACATTTGTACATGGCGGTGTGCAGAGTAACAAGTTCATAGGGTTGGAGTTTGTAATTTCATCCTATACCTAAAATCACTACACTGGAGGTAGAAGATTTTTCCGCCTAAACATTCTTTGCCTAAAATCCTAAAATATAATTTCACTTTCCACAAAAAAAACATATACGTAAAATCACTACACTGGAGAGAGGAAATTCTCTTGCCTAAGGATTCTCTGTCTATCCTATCCTATCCTATACCTAAAAGCACTACACTGGAGAGATAAAATTATCCCGCTTAAGCATTCTCCGCCTAAAATCATAAAATATAATTTCACTTTCCACAAAAAAATCATCATCATCATCATATCATATCATCATCATCATTATCATCATCATCATCATCATATACCTAAAAGCACTACACTGGAGAGAGAAAATTATCCCGCTTAAGCATTCTCCGCCTAAAATCATAAAATATAATTTCACTTTCAACAAAAAAATCATCATCATCATCATCATCATATCATCATCATCATCATCATCATATACCTAAAAGCGCTACACTGGAGAGAGAAAATTCTCTGGCCTAAGCATTCTCCGCCTAAAATCCTAAAATGTAATTTCACTTCCCCCGCCCCCCCCCCCCCCCCCCCAAAAGCATCATATACCTAAAAGCACTACACTGGAGAGAGAAAATTCTCCCGTCTAAGCATTCTCGGCCTAAAATCCTAATATGCAATTTCACTTTCCGCAAAAAAAAATCATCATCATATACATAAAAGCACTATACTGGAGAGAGAAAAAATCTCCCACCTATACATTCTCCGCCTAAAATTCTAAAATGCAATTACACTTTCCACAAAAAAAATCGTTATCCTAAAATCCTAAAATGTAATTTCATCCTATACCTAAAAGCACTATATTGGAGAGGAAAAATTTTCCCGCCTAAGCATTCTCTGCCTAAAATTGTTAGGTTTGCAATGGCCATTAATAAGAGTCACGGACAATCGTTGAAAAAATTGTTATCTTACTCTGACACCCCATTATTACTCACAAATATTTGTACATGACGGTGTGCAGAGTAACAAGTTCATAGGGTTGGAGTTTGTAATGACGAAGATGGAAAACCAACCAAATCAACATTGAATGTTGTTTACAAAGAAATATGTACTATAGAGTAATTTATAATTTTCATTATAATGTGGTGGACTTAAATGCACATCCATTTCATCGTGTGATGTTTTACATTTAGTTCTTACCATTTATTCAGAATTTATATAATGTTTTTAAATAATTATAACACAATCATATTTTTTAAATATTTTTAAATAGATAACTATATCTAAATTATTATGTGGGTGTCTCACTCCCGTGCAGCGCACGGGTGGAGTAACTAGTTTTATAAAAAAATAGAGCAAAAATGAAAAATTATACTTCCTCTGTTTCTTTTTAGTTGCAACAGTCAACATTTCACGTTTGCCAACGCACAAC
This sequence comes from Cuscuta europaea, assembly GCA_945859875.1. Taxonomy (NCBI): domain Eukaryota; kingdom Viridiplantae; phylum Streptophyta; class Magnoliopsida; order Solanales; family Convolvulaceae; genus Cuscuta; species Cuscuta europaea. The sequence goes on from CAMAPE010000019.1 coordinate 17,968,469, forward strand.
TTTGACCGTCATTATATTTAATTCTGTATTAGTAAAAATAAAATGAAAATCAGATTATAAAACTTAGTAATGAGATGAATTTAACAATATTTTTCAAAAAAAATATTGCCTAAGGATTCTCTGCCTATCCTATCCTATCCTATCATATACCTAAAAGCACTACACTGGAAAGAGAAAATTATCCCGCTTAAGCATTCTCCGCCTAAAATCATAAAATATAATTTCACTTTCCACAAAAAAATTCATAATCATCATCATCATCATCATCATCATCATATACCTAAAAGCACTACACTGGAGAGAGAAAAATCTCCGGCCTAAGCATACTCCGCCTAAAATCCTAAAATGTAATTTCACTCCCTCCCAAAAGCATCCTATACCTAAAAGCACTACACTCGAGAGAGAAAATTCTCCCGTCTAAGCATTCTCGGCCTAAAATCCTAATATGCAATTTCACTTTCCGCAAAAAAAAAAATCATCATCATATACATAAAAGCACTATACTCGAGAGAGAAAAATTCTCTCACAAAAAGCAATACACTGGAGAGAGAATATTCTCTCGCCTAAGCATTCTTCCCCTAAATTCCTAAAATGTAATTACACTTTCCACAAAAAAAAAACATCATCCTATAATCCTGAAATCCTAAAATGTAATTTCATCCTATACCTAAAATCACTACACTGGAGGTAGAAGATTTTTCCGCCTAAACATTCTTTGCCTAAAATCCTAAAATATAATTTCACTTTCCACAAAAAAAAACATATACGTAAAATCACTACACTGGAGAGAGGAAATTCTCTTGTCTAAGGATTCTCTGCCAATCCTATCCTATCTTATACCTAAAAGCACTACACTGGAGAGAGAAAATTATCCCGCTTAAGCATTCTCCGCCTAAAATCATAAAATATAATTTCACTTTCCACAAAAATATCATCATCATCATCATATCATCATCATCATCATCATCATGTACCTAAAAGCACTACACTGGAGAGAGAAAATTCTCCGGCATAAGCATTCTCCGCCTAAAATCCTAAAAAGTAATTTCACTTTCCCCCCCAAAAAAGCATCCTATACCTAAAAGCACTACACTGGAGAGAGAAAATTCTCCCGTCTAAGCATTCTCGGCCTAAAATCCTAATATGCAATTTCACTTTCCGCAAAAAAAATCAGCATCATATATATAAAAGCACTATACTGGAGAGAGAAAAATTCTCCCACCTATACATTCTCCGCCTAAAATTCTAAAATGCAATTACACTTTCCACAAAAAAAAATCGTTATCCTGAAATCCTAAAATGTAAGTTCATCCTATATCTAAAAGCACTATATTGGAGAGGAAAATTTTTCCCGCCTAAGCATTCTCTGCCTAAAATTGTTAGGTTTGCAATGGCCATTAATAAGAGTCACGGACAATCGTTGAAAAAAGTTGTTACCTTACTCTGACACCCCATTATTACTCACAAACATTTGTACATGACGGTGTGCAGAGTAACAAGTTCATAGGGTTGGAGTTTGTAATTTCATCCTATACCTAAAATCACTACACTGGAGGTAGAAGATTTTTCCGCCTAAACATTCTTTGCCTAAAATCCTAAAATATAATTTCACTTTCCACAAAAAAAAACATATACGTAAAATCACTACACTCGAGAGAGGAAATTCTCTTGTCTAAGGATTCTCTGCCTATCCTATTCTATCCTATACCTAAAAACACTACACTAGAGAGAGAAAATTATCCCGCTTAAGCATTCTCTACCTAAAAATCATAAAATATAAATTCACTTTCTACAAAAAAAAAAATCATCATCATCATCATATCATCATCATCATCATCATATCATCATCATCATCATCATCATGTACCTAAAAGCACTACACTGGAGAGAGAAAATTCTCCGGCCTAAGCATTCTTCGCCTAAAATCCTAAAATGTAATTTCACTTTCCCCCCCAAAAAAGCATCCTATACCTAAAAGCACTACACTGGAGAGAGAAAATTTTCCCGTCTAAGCATTCTCGGCCTAAAATCCTAATATGCAATTTCACTTTCTGCAAAAAAAAATCATCATCATATACATAAAAGCACTATACTCGAGAGAGAAAAATTCTCCCACAAAAAGCAATGCACTGGAGAGAGAAAATTCTCTCGCCTAAGCATTCTTCCCCTAAATTCCTAAAATGTAATTACACTTTCCACACAAAAAAATCATCATCCTATAATCCTGAAATCCTAAAATGTAATTTCATCCTATACCTAAAATCACTACACTGGAGGTAGAAGATTTTTCCGTCTAAACATTCTTTGCCTAAAATCCTAAAATATAATTTCACTTTCCACAAAAAAAAAACATATAGGTAAAATCACTACACTGGAGAGAGGAAATTCTCTTGCCTAAGGATTCTCTGCCTATCCTATCATATCCTATAACTAAAAGCATTACACTGGAGAGAGAAAATTATCCCGCTTAAGCATTCTCCGCTTAAAATCATAAAATATAATTTCACTTTCCACAAAAAAAAATCATCATCATCATCATCATCATATCATCATCATCATATACCTAAAAGCACTACAATGGAGAGAGAAAATTCTCCGGCCTAAGCATTCTCCGCCTAAAATCCTAAAATGTAATTTCACTTCCCCCCCCCCAAAAAAAAGCATCCTATACCTAAAAGCACTACACTGGAGAGAGAAAATTCTCCCACCTATACATTCTCCGCCTAAAATTCTAAAATGCTATTACACTTTCCACAAAAAAATCGTTATCCTAAAATCCTAAAATGTAATTTCATCCTATACCTAAAAGTACTATATTGGAGAGGAAAAAATTTCCCGCCTAAGCATTCTCTGCCTAAAATTGTTAGGTTTGCAATGGCCATTAATAAGAGTCACGGACAATCGTTGAAAAAAGTTGTTACCTTACTCTGACACCCCATTATTACTCACAAACATTTGTACATGGCGGTGTGCAGAGTAACAAGTTCATAGGGTTGGAGTTTGTAATTTCATCCTATACCTAAAATCACTACACTGGAGGTAGAAGATTTTTCCGCCTAAACATTCTTTGCCTAAAATCCTAAAATATAATTTCACTTTCCACAAAAAAAAACATATACGTAAAATCACTACACTGGAGAGTGGAAATTCTCTTGCCTAAGGATTCTCTGTCTATCCTATCCTATCCTATACCTAAAAGCACTACACTGGAGAGATAAAATTATCCCGCTTAAGCATTCTCCGCCTAAAATCATAAAATATAATTTCACTTTCCACAAAAAAATCATCATCATCATATCATATCATCATCATCATTATCATCATCATCATCATCATATACCTAAAAGCACTACACTGGAGAGAGAAAATTATCCCGCTTAAGCATTCTCCGCCTAAAATCATAAAATATAATTTCACTTTCCACAAAAAAAATCATCATCATCATCATCATCATATCATCATCATCATCATCATATACCTAAAAGCACTACACTGGAGAGAGAAAATTCTCTGGCCTAAGCATTCTCCGCCTAAAATCCTAAAATGTAATTTCACTTCCCCCCCCCCCCCCCCCCCCAAAAGCATCATATACCTAAAAGCACTACACTGGAGAGAGAAAATTCTCCCGTCTAAGCATTCTCGGCCTAAAATCCTAATATGCAATTTCACTTTCCGCAAAAAAAAATCATCATCATATACATAAAAGCACTATACTGGAGAGAGAGAAAATCTCCCACCTATACATTCTCCGCCTAAAATTCTAAAATGCAATTACACTTTCCACAAAAAAAATCGTTATCCTAAAATCCTAAAATGTAATTTCATCCTATACCTAAAAGCACTATATTGGAGAGGAAAAATTTTCCCGCCTAAGCATTCTCTGCCTAAAATTGTTAGGTTTGCAATGGCCATTAATAAGAGTCACGGACAATCGTTGAAAAAATTGTTATCTTACTCTGACACCCCATTATTACTCACAAATATTTGTACATGACGGTGTGCAGAGTAACAAGTTCATAGGGTTGGAGTTTGTAATGACGAAGATGGAAAACCAACCAAATCAACATTGAATGTTGTTTACAAAGAAATATGTACTATAGAGTAATTTATAATTTTCATTATAATGTGGTGGACTTAAATGCACATCCATTTCACCGTGTGATGTTTTACATTTAGTTCTTACCATTTATTCAGAATTTATATAATGTTTTTAAATAATTATAACACAATCATATTTTTTAAATATTTTTAAATATATAACTATATCTAAATTATTATGTGGGTGTCTCACTCCCGTGCAGCGCACGGGTGGAGTAACTAGTTTTATAAAAAAATAGAGCAAAAATGAAAAATTATACTTCCTCTGTTTCTTTTTAGTTGCAACAGTCAACATTTCACGTTTGCCAACGCACAACTTTGACCGTCATTATATTTAATTCTGTATTAGTAAAAATAAAATGAAAATCAGATTATAAAACTTAGTAATGAGATGAATTTAACAATATTTTTCAAAAAAAATAATTCACATACATTAATAAATAAAATGTAGTCAAAGTAAAGTACATGAATAGTGTATATATTCCAATGTTGCAATTAATGAGATACGGAAGATAGTAACACTTTAAAGAAGAAAAAATGTTTTTTATATCCTAGGCCCCACTAACGGTTCACTCTTCCGCAGCTTGGTTGCTCCTTCTATTCTTTAAGAGCTCGTTTGGTAACACTGAAATCGGCTGAATCGGCTGATTCTGCTGAAATTTATGAAGTTCTGGCTGAAGTGGCTGTATTGGCTGATATTGCTGATTCATGAAAAAATTAAATTTAAAATATATTTTATTAATAAAATAAAGAAAAACTTATATGTAAAAATAGCTAAAATGATCGTCTACAGTAACTTCAGCCGATACAGCCAGAAAAGTAACTCCAACCTTACTTTTTCTGCTTATTACAAAATTCAGCGCGCAAAATCAAAAGTTACGTGTTTGGTGAAAAAGTTGGCTGATAAGCCTGATAAGCCGAAAAAAGGGTTCACCAAATAGGCTCTAAATGTGAATCGCCAAATGGGATGGCGATTCTCGTTAACTATGATTTGGCATTGGCAGTACTTTGTTACGAGTATATATTTTTAACTCAACATTAAATGTGTAAATAATTTTTTATTCAACATTATTTAGGAAAAAAACTCCCTAAATTAGCATCTGGCATTTCACCACATCCCCAACCATGGAGCTCGTGAGAGTGCGATTGGAGCTCAGGTAGTGCTGCCACCGCCGAAAGAGTCGCCGCCGCGACTCACCGCTGTGAGAGTCGTCGACACCAACACACCTCTTCTCTGAGGTCATTGCATATGTTCTCTCGTCGTCGGCAGTTGCAGGGGTACTGGGGAGGCTGGGGAGGGGGTTAAGGGTGGGGCTTGGAGGTAGGCAAGGGATTGGGGGTTGGGGAGAAGGGTAGAGGCTGGGGAGGAGGGAGGGGAGGGCTAGGGGATGCGGTATGGTGGTGGGAAGTGGCTAGCCAGAACCTGGTGGTGCTTTGGTCATTGACGAAGAGGCTATGGGTGGGGGAGGGTGGCCGCCGGAGAGGGGAAGGTGCGACTGGTTGGTGATGTGTAGGGGCTGGTCACTTGAGGGCGACGATAGATCACCGACGACGGTGGTCACCAGAGGTGTCCGAATGTGGGATTGGCCCTTGACACCGGATATGACGTGACACTGTGGGAGGTGGACGGTCCGTCACTGTGGGCAGGCGGTCACTGTGACCAGTGGGCGGACAGTGGGGCTTTATTGTGATTTTGATCGGAGACAATTTGCACTGTGACCATCGGAGTCACTTTAATTGGAGTCATTTTGATCGGAGTCAATTTGCACTGTGGGACTTTATTGTGATGTTGGTCACATTTTTGAATTTTTGAAAAGATGTAACTTTTTTGTCTTTTATTCCTTTTTAGTAATATCAAAGCCAAAAGGCCTGCTTGCTTCTATTTAGGAGGTTCCCTCCTACGATATTACTTTTTCAGTCCCTTAGAATTTTACCGATTTTTTCAACACAGGGATTAATAAAATAAAAATTGTATGGACGGAGTTTATTCAGATGAGAGAGAATTAACTAGAATCACAAATTCTTTTCTTAAGATGGAAAGTGGCATAGTTAGTGGGATAACAATTCCCCACAAAAAAGGAAAGTTGTCAAAGTTTTAAGGGAAAAATGGAGTACTAGAAAGAGTTTTCTGAGCGAACACAAAATAACCTATGCACATAGAAATACAATAAAACACATGGCACGTCAAATATACAGTGACTATGAATATACTTCTATAATTTCTAAAATGTAATATTTGAACATAATTATAATCACTAAAATTTATCATGTCACATTTTAGTTTATTATACATGTGTTGATTATATATTTAAAAGAGAGAACTATCAAATAAGCCCTAGAACTTTCATAAAAAGTGCAAATAAGCCCTTTTATAGGATGTTTTTAAGCATCTTCTTCATTAAGTCTAGTTTACTCATACCAAATTTCAACTAAACATTCAATCGGAAAGGCAGTCAAATGAATTTTTGAAGATAACTGCGCAGTTAGACAAAGCAGTATATTTCAGAAAATCATTTGACTACCTTCTCGATTGAATTTTTAGCTGAAATTTGGTATGGGTAAATTAGACTTAATTAAGAAGATGCTCAAAAAATTTCATCAAAAAAATCCACAGGAAACCATCCCAAATGGCGATAGCCGGATAAAGCCTCTTATAAAAGGGCTTATTTGCACTTTTTAGGAAAGTTCGAGGGTTTATTTGATAGTTCTCCCTATTTAGGGAAAATTTAAGTATTTTTATGTTGTTTGAAAAATAAAACTTGTTTAACCAGTAGTTCTAATTGTTTCAGGATGTCATGAAACGTCACCTGCTCGTCTTCTAAATGCAGTAGTGATTTATTTATGTTTCTTGGTTCTGTGATCCGAATTTGCGGGTGACACAAAACAGTTCTTAATCGAGAAAATTAAATTTGAGATTCATTAACGGGGGGGGGGGGGGGGGGTGCACACCCTACTTAAGATCTTTTGGTCTATAGTAAACTTAAGTAATGAAAGGTGAGGTGCCACTCTTTTATTGGTTTCGAACAATAAATATTAATAATACTTTTAAAAGCATTATTTAACTCATTAAATGGTAAAAATGTTCATGTAATATAAGAAATAACCCATACTTTTACATTACAACAAATTTATTAATTTGTAACATCTACATAATGTAAATCATATTGAATGTAAATTATGTTTCAAATTCAATATCTTAATTATATGCATTAATACACTTAGTTTATACGGTGAATAAGTATATTAAAAAAATATGATAACAGAAACTTCATCTGCATATAATATGAACACAGTCAAAATCCTCACAGTAAAAATTTGATACATAACACCTTTATTAGCCTTAATAATACACAAGTACAAGAAATAACAATAATCCACTCCGTTTGTCGTCCCAATTTATGTTGTAAAAACGATTTACAAGATCGATTGAATATAAAGTTAGCCCTTCTGGCCTTCTAAATTTGTTTTGCAAAAACTACGTACATATCTACGAACTATGCTAAAAGTTCTATTGAAACGCAATTGATCACATATCTAAAGTAGTATTACAAATTGTCAATCAAAATTGGAGAATTAATTAATTACAAAAAGATACGTATAATTAAAGAATAAAATGATATTGTATTAATAAAGAAAAGTAAATTGAAAACAATTTTGGGACAAGAAAAACAGTGAGATATATTGTTTGTCCCATAATTTTTGGGTGTATTATATTTGCTATTAGTTCTATAACTTTACTCACTTATAAGTTTGAACATGGAATTAATATATTTGTCCACATTAATGATTTTTCGACCACAAAATAGACTTTCTGAGAAAAATTAAAAAACTGGAAAAATGACCACTTGCATCCAATTTTGAGACTAAATTTCAAATTTTCTCAACAAAAACGTCAAATCTATCCCGGTAAAAGCGGAAATTAGTGTTCCTGCAAAGGTGAAGTTTTGACTAAATTGTCACAATAACAAACACTTATTCTATTATAAATAAATGAATGTAAACTTTCCTGGAACGTACATGTACTCCTTCCCTCTCATTGTAAGATACATTCAATTTGGCGCATATATGTTTAAAAATAAGAATATATAAAGTGGTTGTTTTACATTTTAACATGCACAAAGTAAGATAATGTAGAATGTGTCTAAATAAAAGTAAAGGGCGAAATAATAGATAAGGAACAAAGTGCAAAATAAAAATGCATTGGTGTTTTAACAAAGTTTTCATATTTTTAAGGCACACAAAAAGTAAAGCATGTCTTACAAAATAGGACAATGGGAGTGACATAACCTAACGAGATATAAATGTGGACAATGATATTGAATTGCGGACTGCAACATGTGTTGCAGCCGCAATAGTGCGGTTGCAACTACATCGAGCGGCAATGGCGGTGAAATTTCGATTCACGGGAAAAACCGCAACATAGCCGCAACGAAACAACAACGTGGTAGCATTGGGCTGCATGAGGCCGCATCAGACCGCATTGGGCCGCACCGGGACCACAACACTAATTTATCTTTTTCTTATTTCATTCGAACGTAAAAATAATTCACACCACATCTGCCGTAATATGCATCGCCCAACAGCCACAATAGCCACAACCAGGGGCGTAGCTAGGGGAGGGTCAGTCCTGTCCCAACCCAAATTTTAAAAATGTCTATATTTTTTGTGTAAAAAATTATGTGTAAAAAATTTCACAAATATTCTTTGTACCGGTCCAGTCCGGCCCAGTGCTTTGGCTCCGCCCCTGGCCGCAACCGCAATCGCGGCCGCATTGTGGAACCTTGATTTGGATTAAAGTGTAGATATATAATATATGATGGTGGATAATTTAATAATCATTGGATTAATATGAATTTATGATTGTGGTTAGTTCATAATAAATAATCATTATATTCAATCTTGGATCCTGTAAATAATTCATAATATATATTAGTAATTTTCATTTTTACCAATATCAAATTACCTTGCTAACGGGGATGCATGCCCTGAGCTCTACACTAGCGATTAATTAAGTTGGCGACATCCATGAAATCCAATGAGATCGACAACCCCTCAAATATTAGATAAAAGAGAGATATAAATGATTGACTATAAGTTGTTTCCAAATTGACAATAGTTAAGTATATATTTGAGATCAAGAACCAATCAACCGGTCTTGAGGTAGTACCGAGTTGAGGAGTGGGGGAGAAGTCACGGGGATGGTCTTGATATGCAAAAAAGGTTTATAAATTAAATTGTGAATATTTTATCATTTCATGATTACTAAAATCTAAACAAGAAGATTCCACATAAATAGTGACACACAACATAAATTCAAATAAAATCTAAATATTTATGTTACATGTCATTTTAAACCAATTAGATACGTACATTTGTGTACCAATTCATTTATGTGCTTACAGTGGCGGAGCCAAGAAGTCAGCTATGTAGGGACCACTTTATTGAACAACTACATGGAATTAAAAATTATAATCTAATACATAAAGCATTGTTTCCCGACAAGGGTCATACGAAAGAGTTTTACACAACAAAAAATTTAAGATAGTAGCTAAGTTATCTGGAGTTCTAAATGAAAAGAAAAACAAGTAAAATACATGTTTTTATTGTAGTCTTGCACGTCTCTCCTTTATCAAATAAAAATCATCAATGATTTTGTCCACGAGAATCTTTTCAGCAATTTCTTTTTCAATGTAAGTAACCATGGAGTCCTTAAGAAACACATCTTCCATCATGTTTCGAAGTCTTGTTTTGAAAATCTTCATTGCTGAAAAAGCCCGCTCAGTAGTTGTTGTCAAGACTGGAAGAGTTAAAAGCAATCTAATCAATCAAAGGATAAATTTCAGACTTCCCTGTCTCGACCATCCCCCGACATAAACTAGTAATAGTACACATATTCTTCAAAGAGTGATGATTAGGTACATCAAGTTGATAATGCTGCAACTGGAAGCTAAAATTAATCTTTTCTTGATCAGAAAAATCATGAGGATAAAACTTCTCAACAAGAAGCTCTGTAGTATGCTCACCGAACCTGCTATTCAACTCTTCTAATTGCCTATCAATAGCAACCAGAAAGATATTGACTCGATAACAGTGCTCCACTTTCACTATATCCTTCTTGCGACGAAATCGAATAATATCAGAAAAATTAGCATTCATATTAGGAACCGGGATATCCTTAGTCTCACAGAAAGATGTCACTTTGTTAACAAGTGAGTCCCAACCTTCATCTCTCAAATTTTGAATCAACATTTTAGTAGTAGTGACTAAATGCATGGCATTCAAAATATCTTGAGACTTTTCTTGTAAACATTGACAAAGGATATTTATAAGCCCCATGACTTCTTTCATCAAATGCAATATAAATACAAAATCAAAAGACATCATTAATTTCAAAGCAAAAGTAGCATCATCACGTTGAGAGTATGAAGATCCTCCATCAATTACTATTTGGAGAACAGAACAAGTTGGACCAAACAATTTGATAAGACTACAGATTGAATTACTATGAGAGCTCCATCTTGTATTTGTTTGTTTTTTCAAAGTTGTAATTTGATTTTGACCCCTTCCCGTATCAAGCTCATTGAGTTCAACTAGCCGAGCTATTTCTTCCATTTGATTGGCTTATAATTCATCATTTCGTTTACATGAAGCACCAACAATATTAATGACAAATATCACATTTTGAAAAAATGTGTGTACTTGAGGCACTTCTCTAGATGCAGCGACAAGAGCCAATTGCAATTGATGAGCTAAACCATGAACATAATATGTAAAAGGACAATCTTTTAAAATTAAAGCTTGCAATGCATTCCATTGCCCTCGCATATTACTAGCACCATCATAACCCCGACCATGTATATTCTGAACACTAAGATTATGGTGAGAAAGAACATCACAAATTTCTTTTTTTAGAACTAGTGCACTTGTATCCCTCACATGTACAAGATCTAAAAATTGTTCCCGTGCATATCCGAATTTATCAACAAATCTCACCACCAATGCCAATTGCTCCCTTTTAGATTCATCAGAAGACTCATCAACAATGATGGAAAATTTTACTACTCCAATCTCCTCCTTTATTGCACTTTGCACATTCATAGCAAACACATTTAAAATTTCTTTCTGAATTTGTGGTGATGTGTACTTCGCATTCTCTGGTGCATTGAGCAAGACAACATTATTGACATCATTATTATACGAAGCAAGGAGTTTAACCAACTCAAGAAAATTGCCTTGATTTAATGAGTCTGAACTTGCATCATGTCCTCTGAACGCACAGGCTTGAAATGTAATCCATCTAACAACATCAACACATGTTTTTACCCGCAATCGATTCTCCAATATTTGTTTTGAAGATTGCTTTTCAATCACTTTCTCAAGATGACATGATTGATTCTTTAAATATTCACAACCTCTATCACATCATTATGTGTAGACTTAGGGGTTTTCCCTACATGAGTAACAAAAGCACAATCTTTTCCATTGTTTACTTTCTTCCAACTTCTAAACCCAGTCGAAGTAAATGCATCAAACCTGGGTTTTCCGTTTGATTTCTTTGCAAATATGTAACACGGAAGACAAAAGACTGCATCTTTTAAAGGAGAATATTCTAACCATGGAAAATTAGAAAACCAATGACATTGAAAACGTCGAGGATGATTCGTTGAGCCGGACAGTGGATACTCAAATTCAGACTCAACAAATTGATATGGCCCAAGGTTTATATATGCTCTCCGAATTTCATCTTGTTGACTAATTGGATAATCCCAAGTTTGAGGGCGTAAACCCGGATCACGAATTAAGGAATTAATATCAAACTTTTCAGTTGAGCATCAATTCTTTGAATTTTAGGGGGCGGTTGTTCGGGATCCAAAGTAGGAATTGATTCAAGAGTACTTTGTTCAAGATCTGGAGTAGGAATGGATTCAATAGTACTCACAGACACATCATTTGGCTTAAAAAAGGATTTTATGGTCTTCGGTTTGCACATAATGATCACCTATTTCAGATAAAATTAAGGTTAAAAGGTCAAATAGGTCCCTGTACCTTTTCGGATTGTTCAATTTGCCCCTCGAACTCAAAAAAGCTTCAATTGGCACCCTGAACTCCATAAAAAGTTTCAAATTTTACTTTTTGCAGGTCACAAGCCGGTTACCACCACATCACCCGGTAGGGTGCCAACTGTGCATGTGACGGGGCAACTTAGGGGGTCAAATAAGCCCCTGAACCTGATCGAATCGTTCAATTTACCCCCTCAATCCTAAAAAATGTCAAAATATTTTTAAGGGTTGAGGGAGTAAATTGAACATTTCAGTCGGGTTCAGGAGCTTATTTGACCCCCTAAGTTGCCATGTCACAAGCACAGTTGGCATCCTACCGGGGTGACGTGGCGGTGACCGGATTGAAACCTGCAAAAAGTGAAATTTGAATATTTTTATCGAGTTCAGGGTGCCAATTGGAGCTTTTTTGGGTTGAGGGGGCAAATTGAGCAATCCGAAAGGGTATAAGGACCTATTTGACCCTTTAGCCTAAAATTAACAATTAATACTCCCTCCGTCCCTTAAAACTTTGTCATCTTTCCTTTTTGGGACATCCCAAAAAACTTTGTCACTTTCCCTTTTAATCAATTATTTTGTGATTTCTATTATTTCTCTCTCCTCTGCACAAACCTCAACTTTGTCAAACTTTTAAAGGACGGAGGTAGTATTAAATATGTCAAAACTCAAACTATGCTCTTCGATTAGTCCCTATAACAATCAACAATTCAAGCAACCAATAATAAATTTCTATCAAAACAATAGGACACTAGACAATAATCGTTTTTTTGTTTTCAACCCTAAATAGCACACAAGTCACGAATAATTTAAACTCCAAAAAAGTGAAGGGTTGTAAGGAATTAGAGAAACCTGAGAGATTGAGATTTGAGACTTGAGAGATTATTGAATACTGAATGGAGAATCAGCTTATTTTGGCCAAACCGCCAAAGCAGAGAAACAAGCGGCAGTCACACAATCAGCCAGTCACGGCACTCACGGTGGACAAACTTTCTTCCCGAGCGGCGAGCGGCCTAGCCCTTCACTCCTCCAGGCAGATTAGAAAGAAAAAAAAGTTAACTGCTGTGCTGGACTGTTGTTATTCGCACTTTGGAAGAAACGAAGAAGATAGAACGCTGCTAAGCTGTTGTACTCCTGCTATTTCTAATTTGCATTCATTTGTTTGAATCAGTTATTTCAAATGGGTTTGGTCCCTTATAGCCTTCCAAATTTTAGGTTTCTTACTTTGTTATTTTGGGCTTTACAATTTAAAGGGCTGGCTGAATAATAAATCTACTATATCCAAAAATAAAATATAGGAGCCAAAACAAAATTCAAAATATAAATTTAATTTGTTTTACCTATATACTTTTTTTTGCAGGGGCCATGGCCCCCTCCACCCCCGTCTCCACCCCTGTGTGCATATGATTCGTTTGTATCCATAAACAATTACATTTTTAAATAAAATTTCTGTTTTTCTTACAGGTAAAGCGTCTTACATTGTACCAATTCCACATTTGATCCATGTTTTTGAGTTTGATCACTCTATAAAGCTATCAGTTTTTTTATGATTATCGTTTTCGCCCATATATGGTCCTTCTGTCGATTTTTCAATGGTTAAAATCGCCAGAGAGACGTCGGAAAATTGGACGGAAGTACCAGAAGTGGTCATGAAACATTAGACAAGTACTAAAAGCGAACAAAGTTAAAGATGTGAACTAAATTTATATCTGATATAAAACTCATAGGATCAAAAGTGGAATTAATTCTACATTGCGACTACTTTTAAGTTTTAACAAATACAATGGATTTTTACCTAATATCAAAGTGTCATTAATTTATTAGTAATATTATGATTTATTATATATCACAATCTATTACACATCTTGTTTTATTGTAGGTAGGTGTATCAATGACCGAGTCGAGTGAGAATTTGGCGTAAATAGAGTTGTGTCTGGTAAACAAAATCTGAGTTTGAGTTCTAGTCGAGTTTCAGTCTAGTCAAAAGATATATACTATAGCTTGACTTGACTGGAATTCAAGTTTGAGTTGTATTGGGGTTTTATCTAATCTAAAAAATGACATATTCTTAAACAAAGAGTTTGGTTTGTTACACATTTAAGCACCCATTTACAATCATCAATAACTTTTTAAATGTAAAATATATGTTTTAAAATACTCTGCCTAGTTGTGTGTTAGACCATAATTAGAGATCAAGCTCTTGTTATCATTTATGATTTATTGAAATCCAAGATGAACTATGTTTGATTAATCTTTTTTAAATATGCTTGAGTGTCATCTCAAAATGCCTAAGCCGGATAACACTTTATAACATTGCTTAAACCATTGCATAACATGTGAATATCTAGTATATTTTTAGTAAAAAACAAGTAACTTTTATGTTGGATTCTATATTATGAATATATAAAAATTGCCCTAAATAGGAGTAAAAACGCTATGGAATTCCAAAATAGAACTGTCATGTTTTTATTCTTGAAATATGAGTAATTACTGTCATGTTTTTGCAGTACCACACTTTGAACATGACAATATTTTTCAAACTTGGCAATAGTTACTCCTATTTTGAAAATCTAAAATGTTTTTACTCATAGTTTGGGATTTTTTCCTATGGATATATGATGTAATGCCGTATATGAATTTAAGAAGTAAATATTAACTCAAGATCAAGAAGGTTGTGAGTGTTTCAATTTGAATTTGTATGCATTTGAGTTTGAATTGGTTTGGTCCGAGTTAAGTTCGAATAAGGGTCAATTTTAAATGGAATTGAGCTAGGTTTGAGTTACTTGTGTTTTGATTAGTGTCTCTAATTCCAGCTCAAGCAACTTAAATAAATAGAAAATTTCTATAGTAAGATCAAAACATATGAAAATGCAACTATACTACTACTACTTTTTCGTGTAATACAATAGCACTAAACTTATGATGCACTAAACTATAGAGCGACCTATGAAGAGTGCCGACTATGATGGAAGGATGTTCTTTGGCTGTCAAGAGTGTTGGTGAAAATGGAAGGATGTCAATGTTACATGTCAAGGTAAGCTCCTTCTTCTTTTCCTTTTGCCCCCCTCCTCCTCCATCACCATCATCAATCCATTATATTTTCTTTTCTTTTGGATTTCCATTTTCTATGAATACTGATTGATTTAGTATATTATGTTTCTCATCATTTGAACCTGAAAATGTCATAATTCTTGTTTTATTAAACACTAATTGAAAAATGTCATTGTTATGGCATTAAACTTATCAAAATGACATATTCACTTTACAACTTTAATTTATTACATTTTCAGAGCAAAATGTGACATTTTGAAAAAGTAAAAATGATATCTTCGTGACATTTTCAAAACAAATATGCCAAAAAAATGAGAGAAGGAAGAACGACTCTCATATCTTTAA
Organism: Cuscuta europaea; assembly: GCA_945859875.1. NCBI lineage: Eukaryota > Viridiplantae > Streptophyta > Magnoliopsida > Solanales > Convolvulaceae > Cuscuta > Cuscuta europaea. The sequence continues at coordinate 17,984,017 of CAMAPE010000019.1, forward strand.
ATATGTAAATGTCATATTCATGACATTTTGAGATCAAACATGACATTTTAAAAAAAAAAGAAGAAAAGGAAGAGGAAGAACAAGATCATTACTTCAATTTATAAAATTGGTGGAATTTCTGATTTGAAAAATTGAACAAAGATGAATGTGGGAAATAATATATAGAAGGGGGAATAGAAGAAGAACCCGGAGTTATGGACATTGCACGGGAAGAAGATCAATTAATGGCAGAGGCTACAAGTAGGAGAGAGTGATGAGGAAAGCATGAACATTGTATAAAGAATAAAAGCTTAGAATAGGAGCAAATGATTCTTGCAATGGAAATACAACATGTTAACTCCTATTCTAATTTTTCTATATTTTAGTCATGTTTGGGCAATTCTTTTAAACAACTGATGGACATATCAATATGTAATTTTCTAAAATATAACGGCATGTTTAGTAATACTTAAATTGACTCAATTGATTGAACTTGATAAAGTCCTCACAGAAGCGGCTAAATTGACTAAATTTGTTGAGTTCTAAAAAAATATATTTAAAATATACTATGTACTTTATTAATACAATAAAGAAAAAATTATATGAAAATTAATAAAATGACTATCTACAATAATACAATATACTCCCTCCGTCCCAAAAAGATTGGCCAAATTAATTTTTCTTGGTTAGTGGTGGTCAAGTTTGACCAATGATATATTTTAATTCAAAATTATTTAAAATATAAAAGTTATAAGCACAGATTCTTTATTAAAAATCTTTCGTAAAAGTATAAAATTTATAAATTACACACAAATATAATATTTAAAATCATTGTCTAAACTTTAACATCATTGACCAAGAAAAGTCAAATTGGCCAATCTTTTTGAGACGGAGGGATTAGTCATCCAATATAATGTATCCGGAAAAATATATTTCAACCATACTAATATTGATTATAACCAATGTTCTAAAAGGTGTAAGGCGTGCCAAGGCGGGACGGTCAAGCCTTAAGTCTTTGAAGCCTAGACGAGTTTAAATGGGGCCTAGGCGTGAAAGGGCATTCTGATATTTTCTTATTAACTTTATTAGTTTTATTTTCACAGAGAAATTAGTAAATATATAAATGTAATATTAAAAAATATAATGCAAAGTCATTATAGTATTCAAATATTAAGTCACAAAGTGAACCAGGATTGTAACTTAATCGTTATTCTTGCATCCATTAAGTGCTAGTGTCCTTCCAAATGCACCTTCTTTTTTAGTGTACTTTTGCAACTCAACATTTACCACATGATGTTGCATTTCTTCATTTGGGAAAAACTTCTCAACACACGTGATCAAGTTACTTGTAATCAAATGATTGTCTTTGATACTCGGACTCTTGAAGAAATAGTAGGGGTTTAAAAGAACCTGATGTATGAAGCGGACTGTCTAGTCTATCTTCACTTCTTGAATCCATGATATATAAAAATGGGAAGACAATCACATTTCTTCTTCAAAAGATCTTTAATGTACTCCTTAGCACTAAGCAACCCTCCGTATACAAATCCCATTGATGGCTTATCATCTGCATCCACAAGTCTGAGAAATTTAACCAATCGAGTAAAAACTCTTAAACACAATTCCACGGAATACCAAAATTGATTACAAATAATGGTTTCGTATGCTTCTTTTCCTTTGACAGACTTGGATAATTTTGTATAATCCCATTCTAGACTAGTCACCAAACTTTTCAGCTCTTGTTTTTTCTCAAGCAAACTTTGTAAAGTTAAGAAAGAGGATGCAAATCTGGTGACCCCTAGATGAACTCTCTCTCTCTTTGCGTGAACTTCCTCATTAATGCTAGTTTTTTATGATGTGCATAAATGAACATCGTGAATGACTTCGCTCTTTGAATCACACCCTTGAAATTAGGAAGTTTAGAAATTGCTTCAAGCATGAGGTTAATGGTGTGAGTACCGCATAAAGTCCAGAAGATCTTGGGCCTTTTAAGTGATAGAAAACTTACGGCGACCATATTGTTCGAAGCATTGTCTGTTACAACCTGAACCACATTTTCTTCTCCGATCTCTTGATTACATCCATCAACATATTCAAATATATATGGACCAGTGTGAGAATCGTCTTTGGTATCTTTTGAAGAAAGAAATGTTGTTCTTAGTTTACAGTTCACACATAAATTCATTATGCTTCTTTTTTTCATATCAGTCCGCGCATTTGTCATAACAGAACATATGTTAGCTTTCCACTCTTCTTCTTCTTCTTTCTTGAGCATTTCCTTTGTCTTTTCTACCTCACCTTTCAAGTGTTTCTCTCAATTGGTATTGAGAAGGAGGTGTATATCCCAGGCCATATCGACCAAAAGCTTCCACAAACATTTTGAATTCGTCACATTTAATGGAATTAAAAGGAATTCCAGCTTCATACTCCCATCTAGACAAATATTGATGAACTTCTAGCATCATTTTCTTATCAATTAGATTTGTTGATGGTATTGGTCCACCTCACCCGGGCCACCTCTATGTCTTTGGTCCACCTCATTTATTATGTTGGTCTCCTATTTAATGTTCTGGCCCAACTGGGCTGGCAAGCCGACCAAGCCCATTCCCTTTCCCTTGTTTTATTCCCAGCCCATGCCCGTGTGGCCCTCTCTTATATTGTCTGGTTCTTTCTCGAATCTCCTATTTGACTCCTCCCCTTCTTCCCTCTTCCGATGAATCAATCGGTTGGTTTCCCTAGACCTAGAGTGAGAGAGATACAGTTCCCTGAGAGTATTAGCTCCGGCTATACTCCGGTGATACGTTGGGGTTCCCTTGGGGGTCTTTAGTCTAGTTTGGTAGTGTGGTGGGTTGGTTTCTTCTCCGGTGGGTCTTCTGGGCTGGGGTCTGGGTTCTGGATGTGAGGGCTTGTTGGCTGTCGCCCTTCGTCTTCCTTGGTTGTAACTCTGGTGGAGAGTGTGAGCAAGCCCTTGGGCTTTGTGGTGATTGAGGTCTGAGCCGGTCCGGTTTTCTAACAGTGGTATCAGAGCCTGGACGCTGCTGCCTCTCGCTGACGCCGGAAGCTCGCCGGACAACTCCCACACCGGAAACAACTGCAGCTCCATCGAATTTGGTAAGTCGGGTTGTCTTTGCTGGACACCCGCTCAAGTATAACACTAAAACCCTAACCTTTGGGCCGCCGGAGTGCCACCGGCTTCTGTGATGCATGGGTAGTTCTGAAACCCTAGGTTGAGGAACCGCCAGTTAGAAACCCTAGCTTTTCCGTTTGCATGTGCAGATTCTGTCTAGACAGGTCTGCAAAAACCCTAGGTCTGTTGAACTAGTTCATGAGTGGTCCAATCTGTGTCGAACTTGGCCACTGGTTATATGTGAACTTGTTTTTCTAAATTCATTCTCTGTGTGATTACCTCAGAACCTGTCTCTGTATTGTTGTAGCTTGCCTTATTTCTGTTGTATTATTTATGTTATTTCTCTGCTCAGTCAGTCTGTCGATTTCCTATGCTTGGTGTTGAGTTCTGGTAATAGTGTGGCTTTCTAACCCCTAGTTGGCTAGGGCACCTGAGGTTAGGGCTAAGTGATTCCCTGTCAGCTACTTCAGTGGCCCCGGAACTGCGTGGTCACTTAGTCCGCAGCCCAAACCACTAGGGTTAGCCTTTATATTACCTGTATCTCAGCAGTTTTGTATTGACTGTTATCATGGCTTCAAACCAGTATGGTATGATACCTTTTAATGGTAAGACTGATTTTGATATTTGGAAACAGAAAATAAAATGTGTGTTAATTCAACAGAAAGTATATAGAGCTGTTACTGGACCATACTTAGAAACTGAGGAAAAACCTAAACAAGTTGAAATGAATGAAACAGCCTGCTCAACCATATATTTAAACTTGAATGGCTATGTCCTTAGAAAGTTTGGGGTCATTGAGTCTGCTAAAGACCTCTGGGATAAACTTGAGTCTCTATATACTGATACTTCCCTTCCTGGCAAACTGTTTTTGTTGGAAAAGTTTTTTAGGTTCAGACTTGACCTAACAAAAGATATTGATGAAAACCTAGATGTTTTTAATAAACTAATCCAAAACATTAAGCTGGCTGGGGATAAACATATAGATGACTACACTGCCATAGTCTTACTGAATGCTATACCTGATTCCTATAATGATGTTAAGTCTGCCATTAAGTATGGGAGGGATGACATAACCCTAGATATTGTTATTAATGGCCTGAGAAGTAAAGAACTTGACTTAAAACATTCTAGGAACCATCATAGGGAATCTGGGGAAGTTTTGTTTGTTAGGGGAAGGTCTAAAAGCAGGTCTAGACACCCTAAAAAGGACAATCAGGATAAGAATGGTAGACAACCTAGTAAGAAGAGGTATAAGTCTAGGAAAAGAGTCTGCTATAACTGTGGTAATCCAGGACACTTCATAAAAGATTGCACCCAACCTATGAGAAATGACCAGGCTAATGCTGTGACTAGTAAACCTGTAGAGGAAGAAGTCTTTATGGTCTGTGATCAAGCCAATTCTGTGCTTAGTAGTCTGACTGAATCTGAATGGTTAATAGACTCTGGGTGTACCTACCATATGACCCCTTCTAGGAAGCTGTTTTCCTCCTATAACTTATGTGAAACTGGTTTTGTTTCCCTAGCTGATAGTAAAAGGTGTAAGGTCCTTGGTATTGGTGACATCTGTCTAAAATTTAAAAATGGAACTGTTTTTCAAATTAAAAATGTCAGGCATGTACCTGATCTAAGGCACAACCTATTTTCAGTCTCTGCTTTTGAAGAATGTGGTCTTGAGGGTAAATGGGGTAATGGGTGTATGAAAATTCTAAAAAACTCCCTTTTTTGTTTAAAGCTTTGAAACAAAATAACCTTTATGTTGTACATGCCAAACCTTTTTCTGAAAATGCTAATGTTGTACTTAGTGACAAGTCTGTGCTTTGGCACCAAAGACTAGGTCACATGAGTAATAGAGGATTAAACATTTTGAAACAAAATGGGTGTTTTGGTAATGACTTGGTGTCACTTATACCTTTCTGTGAAGGTTGTGTCTTAGGTAAACAACATAGGGTTCAGTTTCATGTTTCTAGCTATCCTAGTGAGCCTAAGTCCAAAGTTGTCCTTGACTACATACATGCAGATGTATGGGGTCCTTCCAGTGTCCCTACCCATGGGGGTAGGAGGTATTTTCTGTCCATAATTGATGACTTTTCTAGAAAAGTCTGGGTCTGTTTGTTGGAACATAAATCTGATGTGTATGTTAGGTTTAAAGAATGGAAAATTATGGTAGAAAATCAAACTGAATGTAAGGTTAAAACCCTTAGAACTGACAATGGATTAGAATTCTGCAATAAGGATATGGATAGGTTGTGTATTGAGAGTGGGATTAGGAGACACAAAATGGTGCCCTATACTCCCCAACAAAATGGCTTGGCTGAGAGAATGAATAGGGCCCTCCTTGACAAGGTTAGGAGTATGCTTGCCACTTCTGGCCTCCCCAAGAAGTTTTGGGGAGAAGCTATCAACACTGCCACCTACTTGATAAATAGATCTCCTTCTGTACCCTTAGATGGTAAATGCCCTGAGGCTGTCTTCTCTAAGAAACCCATTGACCTGTCACACCTAAAGGTGTTTGGGTGTGCTGCCTATGTACACCAACAGACTGATAAGCTGGACCCTAGGTCTAAGAAATGTATTATCTTAGGATATCCTAAAGGTGTTAAAGGGTATAGGATCTGGGATAGAAACCAGAGTGGTTTTAAGGTCATTATAAGCAGGAATGTTGTGTTCAATGAAAGTGACTTTCCTTGCTTAGTTAAACAAGTGACTGACCCTCAAACTGTGCATGATGGCACCTCTCCCACTGAGGTGGAGCCTATACAGACCGTTGTTGCCCCTCTGTTAAATGAGTTTGTTACTCCTGACTTGACCAACACTATGTATGACACCCACTCCACCTCCAGTGAGGTGGAGCAGCCCATTGGTTCTAATAATAATGATGAAAATTTGCATGATGTGATTGTTCAATCTGATTTTGTTGATAATGAAGAACTTGGTGAAATCCAAGTTGAGAATGAAAGTCTAGATGATTATGTGTTAGCCAGAGATAGGACTAGAAGAAACATAAAGAAGATTTCAGATAGCATGACTGACTATGCTTTTCACCTCTTTGATACTTCTTTATTTGCTTTCTCTGTTTTTGAAACTCTTGAGTTGAATGAGCCTAAAACCTACCAGGAAGCCCTTGCCTCTAGAGAATCTAAAAATTGGCTAAGTGATATGCAAAGTGAAATAGATTCTCTTAAGTTGAATAAAACCTGGACCCTAGTTCCTAGGACTCCTAATTGTTCTGTTGTTGAGTGCAAATGGCTTTTCAAAGTTAAAGAAGAACCTAATGACATTAGGTTTAAAGCTAGGTTAGTGGCTAAAGGTTTCACTCAAAAGGAAGGGGTAGACTATGCTGAAATTTTTGCTCCCGTAGTAAAATTCACCACAATTAGGATGATGCTTGCCCTAGTTGCCCATAATGACTGTGAGATGAAGTAGATGGATGTTACCACTGCTTTCCTGCATGGTGAACTAGATAAACATATTTTCATGACCCAACCTGGGGGTTTTGTTGACCCTAAGTACCCTAGACATGTCTGTCTACTTAGGAAGACCCTCTATGGTCTGAAACAGTCTCCCAGACAATGGAATATCAAGTTTGACCAGTGTATGTCTTCCCTGAGTTTCAAAAGGTCTGATTCTGACCCTTGTTTGTATTTTAAGAATACTGCCTCTGTACCTGTTTTCTTGTTGATCTATGTTGATGACATGCTTATCATTAGCCCCTCTGTGAATGCTATTAAGATTGTTCAAAAGTGCCTTTGTGAAAACTTTGCTATGAAAGACCTTGGAGATGCTAAGAGAATCCTAGGGATTAATATACTTAGGGATAGGAGTAGGTGTACCCTTACCCTGAACCAAACCTCCTATCTAGAAAAGGTCTTGAAAAAGTTCAAAATTGACTCTGCCCAACCTGTGAATGTTCCTTTAGCACCCCGTTTTGTGCTAAGCAAGGACCAGTCCCCAAAGACTGCTCCTGAGATAGATAGGATGAAGGCTGTACCATATTCCAGTGCTATAGGGTCAGTCATGTATCTCATGGTAAGCACAAGGCCTGATATAGTTTATGCTATTAGCTGCTTAAGTAGATATATGGCAAACCCTGGTATGTCTCACTGGACTGCCCTTAAATGGCTCCTTAGATACCTTAGGGGTACATCTTCTCATGGTCTTGTATTTTCTAAAATTGAAACTAGCATTTTACTTACTGGCTATGTTGACTCCAATTATGCAAATGATAGGGACAATAGAAAGTCTACAACTTCCTACATTTTTACTCTTTGTGGTTCCTGCATAACTTGGAAATCTCAACTACAACCTATTGTTGCACTGTCCACTACTGAATCTGAATACGTGGCAGTCACTGAGGCCTTTAAAGAGGCTATTTGGCTTAAACGAATGCTAACTGAAATTGGTTTTCTTAAGCAGGTTGTGACAGTCTACTCTGATAGCCAGTCTGATATCCAATTGTGCAAAAATCCTGTATTCCATGACAGGACAAAGCACATTGATGTCAGGTTTCATTTTATAAGAAATATTGTGGATGCAGGTTGGATAAAGCTGTCCAAGATACCTTCTGAATTTAATCCTGCTGATATGGGGACTAAATGTCTCACTTTTGAAAAACTGTTGTCTTGTAAACGTATTCTTAATTTAGATTGTGGCTAGATAAGAACTGTAAAACAAGAAAAACCGGCGATGATGATTCTCCCTTTCACATTGTGCTCTACACCACCAGGGGGACCAATAAGGTGGAGATTGTTGATGGTATTGGTCCACCTCACCTGGGCCATCTCTATGTCTTTGGTCCACCTCATTTATTATGCTGGTCTCCTATTTAATGTTCTGGCCCAACTGGGCTGGCAACCTGACCAAGCCCATTCCCTTTCCCTTGTTTTATTCCCAGCCCATGCCCGTGTGGCCCTCTCTTATATTGTCTAGTTCTTTCTCGAATCTCCTATTTGACTCCTCCCCTTCTTCCCTCTTACGATGAAGCAATCGGTTGGTTTCCCTAGACCTAGAGTGAGAGAGATACAGTTCCCTGAGAGTATTAGCTCCGGCTATACTCCGGTGATACGTTGGGGTTCCCTTGGGGGTCTTCAGTCTAGTCTGGTAGTGTGGTGGGTTGGTTTCTTCTCCGGTGGGTCTTCTGGGTTGGGGTCTGGGTTTCTGGTTGTGAGGGCTTGTTGGCTGTCGCCCTTCATCTTCCCTGGTTGTAACTCTGGTGGTGAGTGTGAGCAAGCCCTTGGACTTTGTGGTGATTGAGGTCTGAGCCGGTCCGGTTTTCTAACAAGATTATTGATATTTTGTTGTTTCATTTTCATACTTGCGCTCATAGATTATTGATGTTGATTTGCCTTATAAAATTATCCAAAGGACCTGAAGCTCAAAAGGGCCTTTTCCTACTACCTTCTTAAGCATGTGTTTCTTCTTCCTCACTAATATGTGCAGTCATAATAACATCATCTCTCAATATGGCATGTCTCAAAATATTTTCCAACTTTTGAGACTTGTTTTCTTCAAGTGCTTCGTGGCACAATTTTTTTGGCTCATCACTTGCCAAAAAAGGACATGGTTTAACACCTCTCCCCTTGATCCCTGCTATGTGAAATTTGTGCCTATTTGTACAGGCCTTTGTAATTTTCTCACATACTACCTCCGTCCCTTAAAACTTTGCCAAGTTTGACCGGCACGGGGATTAATAAAGTAAAAACTGTGTGATTGAGGTTTTTGCAGAGGAGAGAGAATTAGCTGGAACCACAAATTCTTTACTTAAAAGGGAAAGTGGCAAAGTTAGTGGAACATTCAAAAAAGGAAAGTTGGCAAAGTTTTAAGGGACGGAGGGAGTAGTATACACCTTACTTCATTAGGATTATTGGGACTAAACACGCACAATAACAAATTTCGAATTAGACTATCAAATGAACCGAATTTGGACTATCAAATATTCAAATGGGCTTCAAATGTGTAGTGCAGTGGTATAAAAAGTGAAAAACCACGGAGTATAAATTAAAGTCGGTGATCCAGAATCCCTGGTAAATAAAGTTTAAATTAGTAGACCCAGAAAGGAAAAAGTGACTAATTCATGTCTGCCTTTCACATCTTCAAGAGTAATCATTCGCCCTCCATCTCCTGAGCTCACGAAATGCTCAATGGCTCAATCCGTAACTAAAAATTGACCCATCATCACATTACATACATAAGAAAAGTACAAAATACAAATGGATGTGGGGAGAAGAAGAGGAGTGGTGGGAGGGTCTGTTTGGGAGAGCAGGATTAGACATGATGAAGTCAAAGGTGGGATCAAAGCTCTTATCAACACTTCCCAAACTGAAGAAGAAGATGAAGAATCTGAAAACCCACAAGAACATGATGACCAAGATTCCACCTTTGCTCATGAAGAAGATGATAAAGTGGGCCCAAAACCCAGTCTTGGGAGAAGGAAAACTTGGAAATCTGAAAGCTTTGAGCTAAGCCCGATTCAAATTGCAAGAAGAACAAGATCTCATTTGACCCAGAGTTTGGATGAGGAGAGGTTCAATGAATTGAGTGTAAAAAGCCCAATCCAGAGAAGCCCAGCGGAGAAGATTAAACCAAGAAAATTGAAGCTATTGGTGGACAATGGTGCAAAGCAGAAGACTTCTGAATCAAGAAAGGATTTTGATGAGAATGGGAAGAGTTATGAGGCTATTCAAGGGTTTGAGGGAAATAAGGTCGCTTTTGATGAGTCAAGAAAAAATCTTAAAAGCTGTTTGGGGGGTAATAATGAGAATAAAAAAACTGGGAATAGGATAACAAGATCTGAAGAAAACTGTGACGTACAAGAAAAAGTCATCACAAGCATTGGTACCCTAGAAATGGTCAAATCTACCCCTAAAGTGGAAGAGGATGGTTTTGATGAAGACCCATGGGAAGAAGCTCAAGAAAACGTTGAGGTTAATCTTGGGAATAAAGTAAATGTGACAGTAGTGGAGAAGCCTCATATTAGAAATGAAGGACTTGTGCCCATTTCATCAAGTACCAAACCAGGTTAGCACATTTTTTATTTGGATGATAGTTAATTTTACTAATACGAATCATTATATATCAGAATCTCATATATTATATCCTCAAATGGCCGAATTTGGGATATAAATTATTATATGTTGCTTAATTCATGTCCCAGTTTCAGAGGAATCACATAGAACTACTCTTAGACCTCACTGCAGACTGCATAGCTATGGTAAGTTTACAAGCTGTCATTTTCTTGGCTGATCGATTTGAGTTTATTAGTTCAAAAAGTTATTATTGTGTACAAAATTTCATGCTTAGGTCTTTTTTTTTAATATTGCTTTATGAATGATATCTCAGTTGATCTGGTGATGTGGAGAGATGTATCAAGATCAGCAGTTGTGTTCGGTATTGGAACATTTGTGATTATTTCCTCTACATATTTTAAAGACTTCAATATCAGGTTTGAATCTCACGTTCCATATATAAAAATGAAAAGCTTTTTCATGGATTGAAGAGGGAAAAGAGGATAACAGTTCTAGATCCATAACTATTTCAAGGCTGAAGAACTAACTTTATCTCGTTGGGCTCTCACAGCATGATTTCTGCGCTTTCATACATGGGTCTGGTATATCTTGCTGTAATTTTCACATTCAGGTCCCTTATTCACAGGTAAATTAATAGAACACCCCATACCCCATTATAAATCTCAATTTTTAAATCTTCTTCCTACTATTTAGTTATATTAGGTTGTTCATCGGAAAATGCTTGCCTAAGAAAAAGAGGAGAAAAATATAAGCAGAACATGGAAAGGTGGGAAATATGGGGAAAATAAAATATTAGCTTGTAGTTTATAGTTTTATACGTAGTACCGGTATTATTTATCGTTTTCTATTCTATATGAAGACTAAGAAATCTATACATATGTAAAATTGGAAACTTATAAAAAACATTAATAATATGCTCACGTCTCCGTTTTCTATTCTATATGAAGACTAAGAAATCTATACATATGTAAAATTGGAAACTTATAAAAAACAATAAAAATATGCTCACGTCTCCATTTTCCTTCACATTCTTCATGGTAATTAAAACCGAACACAAGCAAGTAGCTTTCAACTGTTTTTCTTTTGTCTAGCATTTTCCTGGATACAAACTTACCTTTAATATTTATTTTCTCTATATCTTATGTTCTGAAAATAATAAAAATAAAAAGGGGAGACATACAAGTAGGTGAAACAAGTGATTGTGTTGTTGGAGAGGATGAAGCAATGTGTGCAGTAAAAATGTTACTTCCTTACATAAATGAGTTTCTCTTGAATTTCAAAGCCTTGTTCTCTGGAGACCCTGCCACAACAATAAAGGTAAAAAGTGTTCTCATTTTTCATATATTTGGAACTTTTACCTTAGTCAAATTTATACTTGAATCTATTTAAAACTATTTTGATGCGTTTACTATTTGCAGATAGCAGTGCCACTTTTTGTTTTGGCACAATGTGGCAGCTCCATAACCATTTGGAGGGTGGCTAAATTGGGTGAGCTTGTCACTTGTTATTTAGCTATTTACCATTAATTATATCTGACTCATGTATGCAATGTTATGATAAATATTAGGAAGCATTTTAATTTTCTTATTTTACTTGTAAAATCATTATTTATACATGGTGTATATCTATTTCTTGGGTTATCTAAGAACTCTGTATGCTCATTTTGCCATGTAATAACAGACTCTTGGCTACAAGGGAAGTGGATTGTATTACCTAAACTCTCGGGCTCCATTTGGAACTCGATGCTCCCAAAAGAATATAGGGAGGAAAGTATAGAACAAATTTGGAACCAAAGAAAATTTTGAGGAAAATATCACATTGGTTCAAACTCAATAATTGTATTTGTAATATTTGTCAAATTTATTTTCTTATGTTTATTTATTTTGTGTGAATACTAAGAAGTATAAACATATATCAAAGTTAAAAATATTAATCATATTTCATTTTCTATTGCATTTTCCAAGGCAACCAAACATAGGAAATTAGCTTGGTATTTTCTTTCCTTTCTCTGCCATTTTCAGGATCCAAACAAACACTAGGGAAAGGGAAAAAGGTATAATTAGTGATTTTTAAAAATTTACACTCACTTTGATTTCCGTTTTTATATAATAATAAAAATTAGAAATAATTAATAAAATGAGTTTGGTTGTATATATATAGCACAGATAATATGAGGCACTTCCGAAAGGATTTCCATGAGGTGCACTTCTTTTTTGGCCCAAAAATGATTCCTTGGTCCAGATTTTTTGAAAATGATTTTGAAAAACAATTATTCAGCGGTCCATAAATGATTTAACGCTCATTAGCATAAACTATAAATGTTAACCGTTAAATGATTTTGAATATAACACCAATTTTAAATATGAATTAATTTAAACCATTACATAAAGTGTGATGGTGAAAAGTAAGCTTCTAGTGTTTATCTTCTCACAAATTGATAGTTAAACTTAATAGTTAATGCATATGAGTAAAAAAGTCAGGATCATTGAGTTGTTGATCGATCAAAAATGGAATGCCTCTGATGGAAAATTTATCCGCAGTTCGGCACGCCTGACTCGAATGAGCTCTCTATATATAGTGGAAGTGAAAAAAATCCACCTTTTGTTGTTTTGGGATAGACTTTAGATGCATGCAAATGATGCAATCTAAAAGAGAATATGAATGTGAAACATTTCCAGTAAAAAAGTACTAGTATTTCTGTGTTTTTTTAACTCAAAGAGAAGCATTTGCTTTGCTGACACAAATGGGCCAAATGGCTCATGTTTGTCTAGGCTTTTTTGGAGTCTTCATGGTCCCAAAGCTCTGCTCTTCCTACTCCTCTCAGTTAGCTGCCTTTGGTAAAATCATGTACTCCTTTTCTTTATTATCTTTTTTCTGCTATCATACAAATTCCTCACATGATGATGACATGGTGTGATGATACACTGTCGGTGGCCTTTGCAGCTGTGCTTCTTTGTCCTGTCCTGAGCTTATTTGAAAAAGTAAATTTTTTAAAGGAAGCTTTAGCCTTTAGGCTTCAAAAGATGTGTTTTTTGACTTTTTTCTTAGATCTCTCTTTACTTACAAGTAGGAATTGATAAGGTGGGCCCATATGCTTTGTACTCAATGAAACTAAATGATGATATTACTTAACAGGTTGCCCCTCATGAAAGGAATCTGTATAAAGCTTTGTTACTAATGGATTTATTGTGCTAACTAGTTTTAGTCAAATAATTAATTGACACTATAGTTTAAGGGTTTGGGATTGGATTCACTTTGCTTAGCTAGATCTTGTCATGATTCAATCACTCGGATGACTCGGCCCGCATTTTTTCTTTTTTACTTTTTAGCCCTTATTATGATTATATCTAAAGCCCCCCCCCCCCCCCCCCCATGATTATTTTATATATTTCTCCATCCATTCCAAAAAAGAATCTCAAAAAGTACAACTTCTCAATTTTGATAAGGTATATTTCTTGTAAATTACAAGTCCTACTGATAATTTAAATGTGTGCGTTTGCTCAGCTAAATTTAACATATTCAACTTGTTTTGATTTTTTTTCCAAATAAAAAACTTGTTTTGAAATTTGAATATTTCTTTTTTGAGGAAATTGCTCAGGGTAGGAGTAAAATATAGCTCTTTCAAAAATAGGATCATTTGTTTAGTTTTCTTTAAATAGGACTAAACATTACATTTCTATCCCTAATATAATTAAATAATATAATTAATTGCCCCTAGTTCGCTTGCGTAACCAAGGTCAATCCGTTGGGGCGGCAACGAACTCGGCGGCGGCAACGAACTCGGCGGCGGCAACTAGTGGAAATTTTCTGGTGGCGGACGGCAGCTGGCAGTCCGGCGGCAGTCCGGGTCATCAATGCTCCAACCCATGAGGGCATTTTTGTCTAATCACAAATAAAAAGTCCTATTTATTGCTGTTTAAATATTAGGTCCTATTTAGGGAAAATGACATTATTTGGGTCCTATTTGGGTATATCCGTATATCTCCCTTCTTTTTTGGAAAAGTACAAAATATTTAATGAAAGTTAGCCTTTTCTATAGTACATTAGTACCTTGTTTGATATAAAGAATTGAAACGTGAGTGTTTTCAAAAAAAGATAACACTTCCCCTCAGCACCGGATGGAGAGGACGTAAATTGTACCTTAATCACAAACTAGGAGATACATATAGCGAGTGAGGCTCTGGCCCAAGCACTTAAAGAGACCCAATATGCATTTTTACATAGTAACCTCTCATCGACGTGAGTACGTGACCCTTTTAATGAAGGGAGGGATTGTATTATTTGTGTATTAAGTGCTTGATAATCCTTGGTGTTCAAACTCCAAAGCTTAGTCTTTTAAAACAAGTAAGAGGGTGCCCTTATTGGCTTCTTTTGCTTGAGGAAGTATTATAGAAAATGAATATTTGTTTAAATCTATTTAACTAGTTATTGACATAAAACATGATATGGTATATAGGTACATTGTGGGTTAGGCGCTTCAGAGACTACTGGGAATCATGTGCTCATAACAAAGCCATAGCAATCTGCATTTTCATGGCGGTGTGGATTTTTTCTTCTGTCATTGTTCAAATCTGGGCAGGTAAAACCATCTATTCAACTACGAACTCCTGAAACTAATTACATGAAAAATGCGTGAATTGCTTTTTACTCCCTCAAGTGTACAGTTGTAGCATTTTCAGTTCCTTGTTAACTTTTTCCTCTAGAGAGTTCACCAGTTATTAGGAACTGCTCACTTGGAGATTTCAGATTCAATTTCAAATCAAACCAAACTAGACTTAAATAAACAAGAATATACCAAATCAGACCCGACAATGCTTAGATAATAATGTACACATAATATGAGGACCATACCAATACCAACCGGACTTAGCAAGACTAATCTAGACCAGAACAGACTTAAAAGCAGTATATTTCAGACTAACAAGTAGGGTTGAGTTTTTTAAAAGTCAACAAAGAGGGAGTGAGGGACTAAAATTGCTAAAACTGCACAAATGATGGGTGGACAAAAAATAGCACCTTTTATTACTCAGAAATGTAAAAAATGTTACGTCATCTAAGTATTTTTGCTATGCAGTGTTCATGTTGTTTGTGGCATTTGGATACTACCGACAATATTGGACGAGACAGCGCCAATTGGTAGTTGAGGAAACCACAGGTGCAAGAGGTGAATATTCAGGACTTCTAGGTAGAAGGATAGCCAATGGACAGACAAAGGCAAAATAAACTTTTGTAAGTGTTACTCTGCATGTCTGCATTTGTATCAATATGATGGATTGACTCTTAGGCCTTGTTTGGTTCAAAGGAGGGGAGGGAAGGGGAGTGTCAAGGAGGGAAGGGAAGGGGAAGGAAGGATTTTGATAAAAATTTGTGTTTGGTTGGAGGAAATGGGAGGAAAGGTTTAATGAAAATATTTTTGCAATTTACTTTTATTTTATAGCTTACTTAAAAAAATAGATACATGTCTAACTATTGTGAATATTACTCCTATTGTCATGAGTCATAATTTTAATTTATTTTATTTTTTACTTTTTTAATTTTATAATTTTTCATTTTTCATTTTGGAATTTTTAATATTTTATTTTTATTTTTAAATTTTTTTATTTTGAAATTTTAAAATTTTAATTTATAATTTTTTAATTTTTTAAATTTTAAAATTTTTATTTTTATAATTTTTAAAATTTTTAATCTAAATTTTTTAATTTTTTAATTTTTTAATTTTTCAAAATTGTTTGTTTTTTACCTTTTTATATTATAACGTTATGTTCATTCACGTAGGAGATAGATAGTTTGCGGTTATCGACACGTTTCCTCTGAAATACCCCGATTTGGGGGGTTTAGAATGGGAGGAAGTGGAGGATTTTGAAAGCCTTCCACTTTCCTCCGCTTCCCCCCTATTTCCTTCAACCAAACACACACAAATCCCCCATTTTCCTCCCCTCCCCTCCGAAACCCTCCAACCAAACGGGGCCTTAAGTTTTTTTTAGATTTTTTAGCTTCTATTATATGTGTTCAAGCTAGATGTTTCCTTCAAGACACACAAACCGGAGATTTACCCTTTTTATGTCAATGAAACGTTGTAAATAGAGATATACTTTTGGTCCTCCTAATTTTGGTACATGAAGTGGTGCAGTTATTAAGAAAAATGAATTTATATGGTTGATATTGAATTGATAACTTAAAAATTAAGTGGGACGGACCAAAAAGAAAAGGTGAGAATTTTAGTGGGAGGGAGAGTAAAAGATATTGAAATAGCCAACAGCCAACTGATCACAGCTTATTAGTTTCACAACACTTATGCTTTGGTGATTATTCTATCTCCAATTTATTTAATTTTTAAAATATAATATAGTTTTAAATATTTTAAAGTTTTTTGAATTTTTATTGCACACTTTGTTTGCCATTATAACTTTTTAGGGAATATGTATTCCAATAGTTTACTTTTTCCATCCCTAAATATCCATTGTTCCTTCCCAAGTGCAGAAATGCTACCTATTTGATTTGGAACCATGGGAGTGGAAGACAATACACTTGAAATCATTGTAATTCCATATACTATGGAATTCTCACATTTGAATAGGAACAAATATGTGTGGTTAAAAAGGATAAAGAGGATGTAGTTTATGGAATAAGATACATATTTGATTAAAATGTCTTTTATGATAATATGCATTTCAACATTCATTTATAGTAATATATTTCTGTCTTAGTTTTGAAGTCATTCAAAGCTACATTACCTTTAGTTATATTTTGTCTGAATAAGAATGTTTGAATAAGAATGTTTTACAATGCCTTTATCTGGAATTTCATAATTATGATCAGTTAGAGTACTTTTTAATACCAAATAGACTACATAAAAAATGAAAGCTAAAATCTACCAAAAAGTTCAAACATTAGTCAAACTTTATATTCAAAATTGTGTGATGAATCGTACTATCATACTATCAAAAAACTAAACTTTTTAGTACACCATGATTACTATCTAATTTATCTGAGTCTTTCTGAAGACTAACTTTTCATATACCTCACAGATAGACCGGTTTGCAGGGAGATAGTATAAAGTGTAATTAGACCGGACGTAAGGAGGGCCGAAGATGGAATGTCCCGGACCGGAATATGGTATGGCCCACTAAGCTTCTCAGTTGGCGGTTGAACTCAGTAGATTGCCACGTGGGATATTTGGTTGTCTTAGAGGGCAAACAGGGTATTCACAAGATCCTGCTTATGGAAGTTTTAAAAATGTGGTATATTGTTCTGAACTTTTATATTTAGGATCATGCTATAAGTCCTAATAGACTAAGCAAGTTAGCAATAGTCAAGACTCACAAATAGCCTTACAATACACACACATGGGCAATCTTATTTTACAACACATCATAGCACATCTGCTCATAGTATAGGTACATGATCCATATATGCATTTTACAAGAGACATTGAAAATCTTGTACCTATAATATTTTCGTCGAGTAAACTTTTAGGATATATGTCTGCTCTCAGATATTTGTTATACTGTTTTACCAAGTAATATATGTTGTATAATGAATTAAAAGATTATTCTTATATTGTTCACGTTATTTATGAAAACAAACTTACAAGTAGTTATTTTTTTAGTTAAAAAACTAGAAAGCTGAAAAGCCGACAGTTGAAACTTGAAACGTGAAAGCAATAAAACATGAGTTATAATTTTTTCATATGCTTAATTACAAGATTTTCATCTATATTTGTACCCAAATATTGATCAATGCTTGTTTCGATCTTGAATAATAGAGACTTGCATATGTTAAAAACATCTATGTTTATGGGGCCTTTGGAAACGATTCTTTGTGAAGTATGTGATATCTCGCTATATTGAGTAGTGAGAGTTGGATCGTTATCATTTGGAATTATCTCTCCTTCGGGATCACAAATATCTTGATACGTCGAGTCTCTTGTCCATCTTTTCAAGTAGTAGTGAGGCGGCAAACCTTTTTTCTCTAAGTGGCGAAACTATTTCAGCCCATGTGAGCATAGAATTCCATGGAACTCAAACTTCCTACACGAGGAAGTCACCATTTCTTCCAAGCGGTTGTATGTCACTGTGTGGACCCTTTGACGATCTTCAATCTCCCTAACTTTATAAGTAATCACGTTTCCATCATTATGCTCTGACTCAAGTGATAAATCAATTATTTTCTTAACACCTTGTTGAAACAGATTAAAAAATTTCCTTGTGTACTTTTTGGCTACTTCACGTTCAACTGCCCAATTAGAATTGAAGTTTTGTTTTGTTTGGATTGTTTTATGCTCAACCTCCCTTTCTTTTTCATGACGATCATCCATTGCTCTTGAGTACATGCGCACAAATTCTTGTTTCACAATTCTTCCATGTGTGAAGTAGTCCTTGAGGAATTTATTGGTACTCTCACTTCTCTGTGAAGTGGTCATACTTGCCCAAAAGTGAGAACGGCTATATACTTGAGCCCATTTTCTTCTCGCCTCATATGTTCTCTGTAACCATTCATTACCTTGAAGCCCATTTTCTTCAAGTAACTTCTCCCAACTATGCTCAAATTCTTCAATAGTTTCTGGATCATAAATGCATGATTTGAATTGTGATGAAAATGTTTTGTATCCATTAGAACTCAAGTGTTTTGCCGCATTTTGACATAAATGCCACAATCATAATTCATGCTGGGATTGAGGTAAAAGCTTATCAACTACGGATGATATAGCAGCCAACTGATCGGTGAATATGCACCTTGGTTTCTGTCCTCCCATAATCTCAAAAAATGTAGTAAATAATCAAGTAATTGCATCACATGTTTCTCCATCTAGTAGGCCACAACCAAACAATGACGTATGTCCGTGATGGTTTATGCCAAAAATCGGTGCGCATAACATGTCATATTTATTCGTATGAAAAGTCATAAAAACAAATGGCATCACCAAAGAGGCCATAATCCCGTCTAGATTTTGCATCACAAAAAAAAACTCCACAAATTTCACCATCTTCATATGTTCTGAAGGAATAGAAGAAATGTTTGTTCTCCTCTTTTTTTTGATAATCCAGGTGTCAGGACTTACGTTCCCATAATCCTGGAGTCTATGAACTACCCTCCAAAGTCCCTAGACAGTTAAATCTGGATCTGATCACAGTCAACCTCGTCAGTACTGGCTCCAAAGGACGAATCCAGCAAGACTTACATCACCTTTCAGGTTGCTCCTCCCACCACACGAACCCGCTACCTTCATTACCATCATCTCCCTTCTCAGCCGCTGAGCAACTCCGTGAAGGTAGGAAGAATCATTGGGGGGAGCAAGACCTCCCTCATCTCCCCTTGGTGGGAATTGAACCCAATACCTCCCACAAAGGAGAGACTTGGGGGGGGGGGGGGGGATGGTCGTCCATTGGACTACACCCACCTTCCCATGTTTGTTCTCCTCTTTTTTCTGCTTGAAGTACTCTAGAAGACATTCCGCATCACCTTTCTTGCTTGAAGTACTCTTTTTTCTTTGAAGAAAGTTATTACAATCTGATTTTGTAACATTGAGATTCTGAACTCCACCCGCTTCTTCACACATATATATGAGAAAATTTGTCCTTACTTCAACCCGGATGCATGTATTGTTATCATCAATTCAGCTTGTGTAAATTTATTTTTTCGTTGAGACCTCAAGTAAGCAACATGCTCAAGTGGTGCAAGGTAATGCACTGGTTCAAAACCAATCACTTGATACTTGTTGTTTGGAATACATTTAAATGCAAATAATGCTTTGCAATCACAACGTGTCTCATCTTGTTTCTTCTGAGGTGTCTTGACTTTCTTGTAAAATCACTCCCATGAACACACTAAAACTTGACGTTGAGTTACTTTACTTTCAACTTTATTTTTGTTTGTTCTCAAAATCCTCACACTAAAACCAACCCTTCTTGCATAAGAGATAAAAATTATAAGCATTTTCTTCACTGTCAAAAACCATACCAATTTTGGGTTCTGTTTCAATATTGTTTTCTTCCAAAACATGGTTATTTAAACCCCCACACTCTTCATTAACAATGGGAATGTCTTCACTCACAACAAAATTCAAGTCTCGAATACTCATGATAATTATCAAGATGTTAAGCTAAAAAAATTGTGCGCATCTAAAAAATGATATTATCACATGAAAAATAATTCTAATTAATTTGTAATGGTGACTTGCAGTCAATATTAGGAATTTGTAAATCTATGCAATTATTTTTCTGATAAATCTGGTGACTTGAATTACAGATTTGAAGTCATAGATTCGCACTTGAAATTACATATTTGTGCAATCATGTTTTCCCATTTGTTATTACCTCAGTTGGCAAACTTGGCATTGCATTTGCATTGATGGATACTTCTTCTGCTCTATATAATAATGCAGAGTAATAATAATAAGTATTGTTACTACTACTATAAGTGTAATTTGTGGCCTAGATCTATTGATCCAACTATGTACCATCATCAATGTAAATAAGCTTCATTTTCTGGGGCAATAAGTTGTTCTTCTGTCTTCTAACATGGCTGGCTGGGGTACATCACACCTTTTTAATTAATGTTTTTTTATCATCATTTTTTTAAGATTGTGATAAGCCCCTCGAAGTTTATAAGCACTGAGTTATGACAAGATGATCTATGTTCACTCTCTTGCAATTTTTAAATTTTTTAATAAGATGACTTACGTGGATATTATTGTCAATGAATTTTAAGCTCTCGTTAATTCTTTCTCGTATCCCTTGTATGATGATGGGATAATTTACAGCTCAAGAACTCTACTTGTGATTCGTGTATATATACACATTCATGATTAATGAAAATAGTAAAAGAAGTGGGAGTGTTCATATCAAGTGGATGACTTCTCACATTTAAATACCATATGAATGGTTTTGAATTCAAGTCATAAAAATGACGATTGATGTAACTTATCTCACAGTATTATCCTCTTACATATCTTAGGAGTTAGGGGCGGTAACAAAAAAAATGAAATCTATGATCAACCATTGCTAATATAAAAGTGATTAATCATAATAAGAATTTTAAAGCATTTCCAACGGTTGATTTGAGGATTTCATTGCAATTTTAAAAGTAAACAAGTAATCATTGAAGCATTACTTTTTTTTGTTTGAAAATTTTAATTAGCTTTGAAATATTACTTTGAGCAGTTGAGCTATTAGCTAATATAAGTATAAGTATAATTCTCCCTCCGTCCCAATTTGATAGTCTCATTTCATTTGGGCACAAGTTTTAATAAAGTGGTTGAAAAAGTAAAAATTGTGGTTGAGATTTGAATATAATAAAGTGAAATGATATAAACCACATCTTTCTTTCCAAAAAAGGAAACATGACCATCATTTTGGGATATCCCAAAAAGAAAATACAGAATCATCATTTTGGGACGGAGGGAGTATTAGTAATTAATAAAACTAGATGAAGAAGAAGTTGTGGCTAACTATTGGATTGAAATACTATAGCTTTTATTGGCAAAACTTTATACCTATTATAATATACTAGTATGTTCTATGTTAAGGCCAACATTCTTATTTAATTAGGATGAGTTTTTCCTTTCAAAAACAAAACTAGGATGAGATTTTCTTCAAAAAAAAACTAGGATGAGATTGAACTTATGACCTCCTCCTTGGGAGTGATGTCATTAGACTACAAGATACTTGACGAAATACTATGGGAGTGTTTGGTAAACAGCGTTTCAGCCGAAAAATGGCAGTTTGATCACTTTTAGTGTTTTCAATATGTGAAAATATTTTTTGTTAAATAGTTGTTCGGCACCGGCATTTTTGGACAGAAACGCTAAAATGAAAATGCTGCTAATAGGAGAGTTTTGGATTGACGTTTTGAAAAATGGAATTTTCTACTAATTTTTTGGCCAAACAGCTAAATTGCCAAACATCTTCTGACAACCCGCCAATTTATTTCGCTAGTCAAACCCGCTAACCGAATCCGTTATTGACAACCCACTAACATAACCCCGTTATCTGCTAACCTCTAACCGCCGAATGCCAAACATGCCCTATACCTTTCAGATTACTTTAAAAATAATTTTACTGGAAATGTTGATTTAATAAGTCAAAAGAAAATGATAATTATCTGATCATCATTTACAACTTACCCAAAATAAAAGGAAATAAAAATGGAAAGGAGTCATTAAAATGTCTTCCCATCTTTGTCAACCGCAAAGGAAATAAAAACTAAAGATATGATTACTGTATTAAATTTAGTCACCTGCTCATCATGTAGGTATTCATGCGTGTGGGACACTTTCATGGTGTTTCTCTTCAAAAATCTCATGCGTTGATCAGTGCAAATTCGATTTGTTCAAATTTCGTTTTTTTTAAATTACTGATAATATAATGATGGTAACCCGTTGGAGAAACTAAAAGGAACTCAATTCATTCAACGGGTTGATGATGACAAATCATTTTGAGTAATTAAATTAATAATAAAAGCTTCTAATTAAGGACTTAGGGACATAAATCTTCTGAATGATCCGAATTTGGTCTATTTAAGTTTAATATAATCTTTTCTATTTAAATTTAGGGGGTGTTTGGTAGACAGCGTTTCAGTCGAAAAATGACGGTTTAACCACTTTTAACGTTTTGAATATGTGAAAAAAATGTTTGGTAAATAGCTATTCGGCACTGACGTTTTTGGACAGAAACGCTGAAATGAAAACATTGCTCATAGGAGAAAACTCGTATCCTGTTTTATTTGATCATATTAGCTAGCTTGTACTCCGTATATAGTTGTGTTTCAAACAGGGCCGGTTTTGAGGGGGGCAAGAGGGGCGACCGCCCTAGGCCCGAAAAAAATAGAAGAAAAAATAGGCCCAAAATTTTTTCTTTATATATAGTGCGAGTAGGCTTCTTTTTTTATTCTTAAGTTCAATTAATTAGGCCTAATGATTAATTTTGTTGACAAATTGAAAATTTAAAACATAAATAAAGAGTCTTAAACAGGAACAAGTTTAAAACAGATTATATACATTAATTTTTAGCAGGATCGGTTGTAGTTTTTAAAAGCAATACAATTGTTGCTGCATAAATAAAAGACACGTCTCTCGAGTCCTCACATCTTTTTAACTTTTAAGGTTTTTTATTCAATTTAATTATAACATAACAAATTAATTAATTATTTTAAAGCCCGTTTCTCTCAGATTTCACCCCAATTATTCATTTCTTTCCAAATTTCAATAAGCTATATCTGAGTTCCTAATATTAGTTTTAGAGGACGTCAAATTTGCAATCTTCTTGCGTGAGTCCTCTTGACAGTCAAACATTTTGTTTCTTTGAAAACATTTATTCTTTCGAGACTTCAAACTTTAGACTCTCATCATCGGTTAATAAATCATGCTCAACTTATGAATTCAATATGTGGTAATATTTCTTTTTATTTATCCTTTCAACAGAAAGTTTACTGTTGTTATATGTGGCAATTTTATTGTTTGTCATATTTATTAGTGGAAAGAAGGTTGCATATGAAGCAATTATTAATGATTTGCTTCACATTGGTCTACGAGAAACGTTTTTAAGTAATGTTTTTTCTTTTGATTCAATACTCGTGTTGTTACTTTTGCCCAAATATGTAATTTATATAATAATAAAGTGATTCTCGTCTTTATTTTATGAACTTCATTGCCCAAATATGATTTATTGTTTGTCATGGATATAGGCCCAAAATAGCGTACCGTCCATAGGCCCAAAAATTGACAGGACCGGCCCCGGTTTCAAAGGGTTCTTTATGAAAGATTAAAGGAGACATACATTTAACTTGATGATGTGTTACTATTATAACTTTTTGTGTTTCAAGTGTCTCGTATTTTAAAAAAACATTAATACAAATGAAAAACGTCGTAATCTTTTACCAAATACGTAGTACTCCCTCCGTCCCTATATAAAAGTATTCATTTGTTTTCCACACATTTTAAGAAATTGGGTTTGGTTGGTACTGTTTGGCACTGTTTGGACACTGTTTCGCACTGTTTGGCACTGTTTGGCACTGTTTTGTTTGCCAAAAAAGGAAAGGAAACTTTTATTTAGGGACGGCCTGAAAAGGAAACAGATGCTTTTATTTAGGGACGGAGGGAGTACTAGTATAATTTACGCTCTAATTTGCCCACTAAAACATTATTTACGGAAACAAGCCGTGTAGACAAAAGTGAAGTGTCATAATCTCTTTTCCATATTTCGGGCAACTGTTTTAATTGCTTTCAATCTTCCCATCTAAATAACAACTAATTCTCCCAACTGCCAAGCAATACGTACATAATAAAGATTATAAAATTATTAGTCTCCAAATATTATATTCGAAGTGATAATAATAAGAAATAATGTAAAGGCTAAAGAAGAGATGTGCACATGCAAAGGTTCCAAATGTGATGCATTTCAAGTTTACAACCTTTGATGAATAATACTAGTATAAAATCGAACTTTAAAATTGGAAATTAAAAGCATGACATCATAAAAGAAATTGAGTTCCAGCTTAGAGCATCTTTAATGCTACAATGTGCACGGTGCACATATGACATGAGAGATAGTTACATAAATATTATCAAATAAATTATCGCTCTCCTTATTTGAATGATTTCATACAATTTTGGTAAGTTTTTCTCTGCAATGTCAACTGCAATGTCAACATCTAGACGGTCTCCTTCACATTGTAGAAAAAAACTTACCAAAACTGTATAAAACCATTCAAATAAGGAGAGAAAGAATTTATTTACTAATATTCATGTGGCTATTTTTCTCATGTCACACATGCACTGTGCATATTGTAACATTGGAGATGCTCTTACAAGTTTAGTACTTTAGTTCATCAATCATTATTCACTCAAATGGTAATATGAATACTTTCCAAAAATGATATGATCTGATTTGAACTGGTCTAGTCTGAACTGATCTGGTCAGGTAAATGTCTGATCTCTGTGTATTTTATAATTGTTCAAATCTGGTCTGATCTGATAGGTCTGGTATGATCTCATCTGGGACTGAAAAGAGTCCAAAGAAAAACAACTGAAAACCCAAACAGGAAAACGGAATAACGTATGCCTATTACAAAACGAAAAAATACGTATGTTTTCTAATAGGAGTAATATGGTCCTATTTTGAAATAAAAATATAAGAAGTCCTATTACAAAATATTTTACCTGTTTGTCTTGTATGTTGCGTCCATGTATGTTATACGGTCATATTTCTCGAAATAGGAGTAAGAATATTTTGGAATTCCAAAATATGACTGTCGTGTTTCTTTCCCTATACTGTATGTTACGTTTAAAGGCCGATGATGTCAAAACATGATAATAATTATTCCGATTTAGTTGGAAAAATGACCATCTTATTTTAAATATCACAAACGCTATTATTCCTATTTAGAGAAATTTATTTTTTAATTGATCCATAATAAAAAATGTTCAACATCAAACACATTAAATTCGTTTATCCATAAAGATGAATTATAATTTAGTCATAAGCTAAAACGTGCACGTTGGATGAATACAAATATATTACTCTAGTTATATTATGACACATAAAAAAGTCTGTTTAAATTGAAATAAAGAAGATATATACCAGAGTGTTTTTTGAATAAAACGTTACACATTTTATCTTTTATGGAAACTGCCCCATACCTTTTTTATTAAAAACTAGAAAGTGGCGTGAGAAAATAATAATACTCCATCCACGGTACTCCGTAGGACAAAATTGTCCAAGCGTGATAAAATGTGGATGCGCCTAGTAGGAATGGCAACGGGGCGGATCGGGGACGGTTTTACATATAACCGTAACCGCCCTGTTGGGTAATTTCCCCACCCCGTAACCGCCCCATTACTCAACGGGTAATTTTTACACAAACCATAATCGTCCCAACGGATAACGGGTAAAACTTCGGGTAACCGCGGGTAACCGCTTTATTAATTGAGTCATTAAATTTTGATATAAAAATAATATTTTAAAAGATGAAGAATGACATCGCCTAGACCACTCTACACTTCAGATCTCACTTTAAAGATTCGTATATCTACAAGACGAGAAAGGAAGCAACTTAAATTAATTTGAACCTGAAAATACTTAATCTAAAAAATAATTAATCACGAAAAAATATGATAATAATCAAACAAGACTATTAAAATCCATTATGAACTTTCATTTATACATTATAGTTAGTACATCTATTATCTATATATACACAATGGTAAGAAAAAAATCTCGATCATCTTTTAATAGTTGTGAGATAAATAATAGAAAAATATAATAAAAATATAACTACAAATAAACGGAGCGGGTATGGGGCGGGTAATGGGGCGGGCATGTATAAAACCGTAACCGCCCCATTACCCATAAACACAAAACGGGTATTCCCCACCCCATACCCGTTACCCGGTCAATGCGGTTTTCCCCGTTTTGACTGGGGCGGTTCGGTGTGGATATCCATCGATTCGGTCACAATTGTATCTCTAACGCCTAGTAGTATTTGGGGCGCGCAGAGAAGCTCCTATGCCTAAATAAGGGGGCCGGTGGTGCTTCAATATTACGAAAAAGTTACCATTTATGTATATGGAATCTCATAATTGAAGAGTTTTTTCTATAATATGTGAAAATGTTGTGATTAAAATGTTGTGATTACCGTCACTAAAAGTTAGGGAGAAGTGCAATTTAGTCCCATAACTTTCAATGTGGCAGTTATAAGTCTGGTAACTTTAATTGGTTGCAGATTACCATATTTTTATATTACCGTGATTGAATATGGTGGCAATATGCTAGTATGCTGCCATAATTGATCGTATACAAATAAAATCTTATTTTGAATTACATATTCTTTATTCTCTTATTTAGAATCCAATTTACCTCTTTTCAACGTATCGTCCGGTCGAGGTTGGGGGTCTCAGGGTGGAGTGTCATCTTTTTTTTTTTATTCTCTTTTGTTAAACTTGTGATAGAACACAATTATGTACTTTTCACACATGTTAAGAAAAAATATGATAATTTTCTAGCAATTTGGTAAAAATATGTTGGACATGACAATATTTAAGAGTTTTTTTAAATAAAAGATCTCTTTTGAGAAGCTACAATGAGTAACATATGAGAAAAGTCTATTTTTAGCATTAATTAGTTATAACAACTCGTTATATCAAGCAAAATTAAATCAAATAGTCAACTTTTTATCAAACAGTTATAACATTTTTCTTTTAATATGTTTCAGTTACTAAAAGATAAAAAATACTAAAAAGTTCATAAAAGTATTTTTCCATCTAGTTGTGCCAAACATTCCATAAATCCAATAAAATTTGAAAATTGTTTAACATTTTTTAACCTCAAAGTTATAGCATTAGAGCCCGTTTGGTAACAATTAAAATTGGATTAATCTGTAGAATGAGTTGAAATTTGTGAAACTCTGTTTAAATTAGTTGAATTGACCATATTTACTGACTATTAAATACTTGTTTAAAATTTATTTAATTACTACGGGTTAACGAGATTTACCATACGTAAAAATAACTACCAATCAAAAGGATGTTAAAATAACTAAAATAATCATTTTCAACAAATTAAGCTAAAAATTATTATGAACTTACTTATTTTGATTACTATACAATTCAAAATTATTGTGGCCCACTAATAGTGGAACATGAGTTCCAAATTAGACTAGTGACACTAATGCTAAATATTAGAGCCCGTTTGGTAATACTCAAATCGGCTCCATTAACTGGTTCTGTTGAAACTTATGAAGTTCTTGCAGAAGTGGTTGTATTGATTGATTATGCTGATTTTATGAAAAAATATATTTGTAAAATATATTTTAATAACTAAATAAAAAAATTATATGAAGAATAACTAAAACGATGCTCTACAGTAACTTCGGTCTAATAGAGTATATGGGCCCAGACTCCGTGGCCCACATACTCAGAAGATTGACCACAGAAGACCATTACCACGTAGCGCCAGATCGGCCAGATGACACCCCATCGGCCAGACACGAAAGCACTTGGCCTACTCCCCGGAGACCCAGAATGAGGTGGGCCGCGCATCGGCCTAGGGGCATCGGTCAGACACCCGCATCAGCCCAACTACTCAGGACAGAATGTATATTTCATACTTAGTCAGATAAACTATGTATCGAGCCCATTAGTGGCCTTATTACGCCCAAAAGAGGCTTTATTATTGTAATGAGCCTCTTAAGCCCAAGGCTCGGAGCCCAAACCCACATTTATTCCTATAAATAACCTCCTAGGGGTAGTTATAGGAGGTTGAGAAATATTAACTACTCACTTCTCTCTCTAGCTTTCACTTCTCTCTAGAATTGAACTCTATCATTTGGTGCTTTCATTGAGAGCTAGAATAAATCAAGTGAGATCCTCCCAACCCATAACATATCACATGAACGGATGATATGGTACCACCTTGGCTCTAGTTGGGCAACACGTCCCTTCAGCCAAGACCATTGCATTAAGTTGGTCAAAGTCTGGTCAAAAGTCCTAACCCCCAGCAATCCAACGGCTAAGAACACCAAGTTGTCCTTAATTAGGCCCTATCAGTGATCCAGAAACCCAACCGCCGAGAACATCCCTTCGACCAATATCATGGAAGTAAGTTGGTCCCCCTCCAGCACAATGTGGACGTCCGCTCGACCTGATCATGGAGAAAATAACTCCTTGTCTCCACGAGGCGGTCACCAACGTCTAGTCAAGACCACAATCCATGGGACCGATCGATGTATGTAAGAGATAGGGGACCCATGTCGGCCAAAAGTCACCCAGCAACTCTCGTCCCAGGGGCTTGGCATCGTCTTTTGTCCGGACTGTACTTCGGTCAGTTCCCTCGGTCAGAATAGTGTCAAGAACACCATGACAGCGGAACAGCTACGCATCGGCCAAGCAGAGCTCGCGCCTCAATCAAGGGGACAATTCAATAGCTGTCCCCTCGACCAAATGAAGCTCTTCGGTCAAACCTGAGCAGAAGGAGGACAAATCTCTCCCCCTTCATCCCGAGAACATGAGTGGATCCACCCTCGGCCAGAGGACCCTCGTCCATCGCATCGTCCTCGGCCAAGGTCAACAGGGAAACAAACAGGACCCTTCGTCCAACTGGAGAGCCGACGCCCCTCTGTCAAAAGTGAAAAGATGGTAGGTAAGATGTGGCACCCTTTGCCCTGGGAACACCGTTGCCTTGGCCAAATGCCCTTCCCCGACCACGAATTAACAACTAAAAAGGAAAACAAAACAAAGTTGCACCTCCTTTGTCCCTGGTATTAATCTCAAAGGCTACACTCTCTGTGAGGTAGGCCAGTTGGATTCCCACAACACATTCACTTCAACATCAATAAAAATATGAGCTAGTGTAATTATCATTATTATCACTACCTACTAACCGGTTAAAATCCCAAAAATGGTGCAACCCGAGCTCTAATCTATCGAACATCTTTATTTGATGATTCAGATTATGTTTAGGTCCCTCGACCTACCCCAGTCACATTTATTTGGTGGCTCGGGCATCTAAAGGTGAGAGCCCCTATCGGCCGCATACGACATTATGCCTAAAAGCAGTAAACGATACACCTCATTCTCCAAGACGTTAATCGCGTCGCCAAAAAGCCGTTGCCATGAACAACGCGCAAACTGTGTTCCACTTATTTTTGTAAATTTAAGTAAAGGATGCCACACAGCACAACACATCGTATCAGCCCCTTAGAGTGAAACGCTCAGGTATGCCCGACGATGTCCTAGGAAGAGGGGCTCATAAAATGGCCCACGTCTTGAAACGAGAAGCTCACCACGTCGTCCTCACGCTAAATCGTAGGGCGGCAAGCCTGAAAGAAGGCCGAGGCGACAAAATCTCCACACTTGGGGTTGGGAAACGGCAGTCGTCAAAAACTGACCAAAAGTCTGTTCCCACGTCATAAATAGGCGAAGAAGGACCCCAAGATACGGGCACTACCCATTTAGTCGAGGGAATAGCAACCCCCACCTCTTAGCTCACGCGAACAGCGGAGGAATGGACAAAATCGGGGAATCCCCACCACCGGCCAAGGAAATAGCAACCCCCTCGGCCCCAGCCATAAATAGGCCATACTCCTCGCTCGAAGAAGTAAAGATGAAGTCAAAAAAAAGAGGGAAGCCGACGGACCGTGCACTCGTCGGCCTCGAGCAATAAAAATAAAATCCCCACAAATCAAGCTACAAATTTGGCCAAGTACATATCAGGCAAATACTATGCATTATGGGCGAAGCAAGACCATACATGCGGATCAAACAGACGCCCAAGCCCGGTCCTTCATCATCAGACCGGCTCATCAGCGCCGTCGTCCTCAAAGGACAGGCATCATCAGCACCGTCCTTCATCTTTAGACGAGCGCCAACGCCTTGTCCTTCATCAAAGGACGAGCGTCATCAGTGTTGTCCTTCATCTTCATACGAGCGTCCAAGCCTGGTCCTTCATAATCGGACCGGCTCCACCGTCCCTCATCTTCAGACGAGCGTCCAAGCCTGGTCCTTGATCATCGAACCGGCTCCACCGTCCTTCATCTCCAGACGGGCATCCAAGCCTGGTCCTTCATCATCGGACCAACTCCGCCGTCCCTCATTATCAGACGAGCGTCCAAGCCTGGTCCTTGATCATCGAACCGGTTCCGCCATCCTTCATCTCCAAACGAGAGTCCAAGCCTGATCCTTTGTCATCGGATCGGCTCCGCCGTCCCTCATCTTCAGATGAGCTTCCATGCCTGGTCCTTGATCATCGAACCGGCTCCGCCGTCCTTCATCTTCAAACCGACGTCAAAAGCCTGATTCTTCATCATCGGACCGGCTCCGCCGTCCCTCATCTTCAGACGAGCGTCCAAGCCTGGTCCTTCATCATCGGACCGGATCTGGCGTCCCTCATCTTCAGACGAGCGTCTAATCCCGGTCCTTCATCATCAGGTCGGCTCCACCATCCTTCATCTTCAGACCGGCGTCAAAAGTCTAGTGCTTCATCATCGGATGGGCCTCATCAGCGCCATCCCTTATCTTCAGACGAGCGTCCAAGCCTGGTCCTTCATCATCGGGCCAGCTCCGTTGTCCTTCATCTTCAGACCGGCGTCAAACGCCTTGTCCATCGTCAAAGGATCGACTTCATCAACGTTGTCATCCTCAATGGAAAGACATCCAGGGCCATCCTTCATCTTTAGACGGACGCCAACGCCTTGTCCATCATCAAAGGGACGGCTTCATCAACGCCGTCATCCTCAATGGAAAGGCGTCCAGCGCCGTCCTTCATCTTCAGACGGATGCCAACGCATTGTCCATCGTCAAAGGACCGGCTTCATCAGCACCGTCGTCCTCAATGGACGGGCATCATCAGTGCCGTCCTTCATCTTCAGACGGTCGCCAATGCCTTATCCTTCATCAAAGGACGAGCATCATCAGCTTCGTCCTGCATCTTCAGACCAGCGTCAACGTTTGATCCTTCATATGATGATTGGCTCATCATCGCCTCGTCATCATATTTCGGACTGGATCTTCATCATCGCCGTCCGCACATCACGACCGGCCGCTCCACCTCGGCGTAATTATTTATCTTAAGACCGGCTTCCTCAGCACCGAGAGTTTTGAGCTATCGACTGGGCTCGCTATTCCCTTCCCGGATAATAGACTGTCGCCTTTATATGATGATTGGCTTCATCATCGCCTCGTCATATTATCGGACCGGTTCATCATCACCATCATCCTCAGATCACGAACGGCCTCCCGGCCTCTGTGTGATTCTATATCTCAAGATCGTCTTCTCCGGCGCCAAGCGTCTTGAGCTAGTGATCGGGCTCTCCACCCCTTCCACGATGGGGACCATCGCCTTTATATGACGAACGGCTCATCATCGCCTCGTCATCATATTTTGGACTGGCTCCTCATCATCGCAGTCCGCATATCATGACTGGCCGCTCGGCCTCGGCGTGATTAATTATTTCAAGACCAGCTTCTTCAGCGCGAGAGTCTTGAGCTAGTGACTGGGCTCACTATTCCCTTACCGGATAAGCAACTGTCGCCTTTATATGACAATTGGCTTCATCATCGCCTAGTCATATTATCGGAACGGTTCATCATCTCCATCATCCTCAGATCACGAACGGCCCCTCGGCCTCTGCGTGATTCTATATCTCAAGATCGGCTTCCCCAGCGCCGATCATCTTGAGCTAGCGATCGGGCTCTCCATCCCTTCTAGGATGGCGACTGTCACCTTTATATGATGATCGACTTCATCATCGCCTCTTCATCATATTTCGGACTGGCTCCTCATCATCACCGTCCACACATCACAACCAGCCCCCTCAGCTATGGCGTGATGATCTAACTCAAGACTGGCTTCCTCAGCGCCGAGTGTCTTGAGCTAGCGATTGGGCTCTCCATCCCTTCCAGAATGGGGACCATCGCCTTTATATGATGATCGGCCCATCACTGCCATCTTCCTCAGATCACGAACGCCCCTCAGCTTCTGCGTGATTCTATATCTCAAGATCGGCTTCCTGAGCGCAGAGCGTCTTGAGCTAGCGATCGGGCTCTCCATCCCTTCCAGGATGGCGACTGTCGCCTTTATATGATTATCAGCTTCATCATCGCCTCGTCATCATTTACATGACGACTGGCTTCATCATTGTCGTCGTCCTCACATCATGACCAGTCCCTCGGCTATGGCGTGATGCTCTATCTCAAGACAACCTCCCTCAACGTCGAGAGTCTTGAGCTAGCGACTCGTATCACCATTTCCTTCCATGATGGGGACTGTCGCCTTTATATGAAGATCGGCCCATCAGCACCGACGTCCTCATATCACGGCAGGCCCTCGGTCTCAATGTGATCTTTTATATCGACACGGCAAACCCCTCGGTCTCAACGTGATAATCATACTCTGAAGACCAACGTTATCCTCTCACTTTATGAATGAGGACTGCTGCTCGGACTTTTCGACCGACCTCTCAGCACAGATGTCTATACATCACGACTGGCCCCTCAGCCTCAGCGTGATGATTTATTTCAGGACTGGCTCCCAGCGCCGAAGTCTTGTTATAGCGACCGGGCTCGTTACTCCCTTCCCGGATGACGACTGTCGCCCCTATATGATGGCCGGCTCATCATCGCCTCATCACCATATAATAGGATCGGCTCCTCATCACCATCCTCACATCATGACTGGCCCCTCGGCCTCGGCGTGATGATATATCTCAAGATCGGCCCCTCAGCGCCGAAGTCATGAGATAACGGATGGGCTCGCCATTCCCTCCCTGGATAGCGACTGTCGCCCTCATATGACGCACGACTCAACACTACCGTCGTCCTCTTATTCAGACAGGCGTCCACCACCTCGTCCTCATGTTTAGACAGGCGTCCATCGCCTCGTACTCATATTCGGACCGGCTCATCAGCACTGTCGTCCTCATATTCAGACAGGCGTCCACCGCCTCATCCTCATGTTCAGACAAACGTCCATCGCCTCGTCTTCATATTCGGATTGGCTCATCAGCACTGTCGTCCTCATATTCAGACAGACATCCCCTCAGCAGACGGACACCGCTGTAGCTCCACACCCAGGCCAAAGGGTTCACCCCTTTTGCTTCATTTTGGGGGCATCCAGTGTACTCTTTTTCCCTCATTAGGATTTTTTCCCACATGGTTTTTCCTAATGAGGTTTTTAACGAGGCATCTCCCGATTGTGGATCAAAAGGTGTCGACCCTTGGCCCCCTGTTGAAGACATGCATTACTCTACTCCTTTTCACCTCATTACATGTGTCTTAAGGAGTGGGGGACTGGGGGACTGTATCGGCCTACACATGCTCCAAAAGATTCCCGAGTAAGCAAAAGGTCAAAAGATGCAAAGGACCACAAACCAAAGATCATGGTATCACATCATCCTCAGCCATTTGACCCACCCTCGGCAAAAATGACAAGGATACCATGTAAAACAACACCGACACCCCAATGTCCACATGCATACGATCCATCAACTAAAGTCAAAGGCACAAATGCAGGATATTCATCGTCCACAAAACAAAGGCGCACAACGCCCTCTGGTCCAGGACCCCCATCGTCCTTAAAGCCATAGACACCAAACTACGAATGATTTCGCTTCGGCCTGGAGCACCAAAAGCAATCATGGTGCCTCCTCGTCAAGAAGCACAAAAGGTAGCCAATGACGGCCAAAGAAAGGTCATGTCACCCTCACGATTGAGACTACGCATCATCCTCGAATAGAAGGACATTCACCGTCCGCAGAAACGAAGTACCCACGTCGGCCAAAAGCATCAAAACAACAGGAATCCACTCCCTTTCACTTTGTTACTCAGCTCAGGCACAAGTGGGGGAAGGCCTCGGGTTGGAGGGTACTTATAGCTCACACACCAATGGTCATTACATGTGGCGTAACCTGATTGGCCGAACAAAACAAAAACCAGAGCCTCCGGCCACTCGTACAAAATTCATGGATGATAGCCCATGGCCCACAACCTTCATCCAGGGGTTCTCTCATAGGGTTACCTTGGTCAGGGATCGCCTAGGGGTTGGATTTCATGAGGGATACTAGTGGCTCCGCTTCGGCCTAATTCTTATCTTACTCCTTCACACTTACCATTCTCTTCAGCATGAAGGGGTGGGGGACCGGGGGACTACATCGGCCTCAATGTCTTTCAAACCCCCAGAGATTGAATAAAGTCAAATCAAAATACACCATAAACATTGCAACAATCCATACAGTATGTGAATCCATAAAAGGCAAGCTAAAGGACGTGCACCGTCCTCACCAACAAAATGACACTTCGTCATACACGACGAACGCAGAAGAAAAGAACGTGCATCGTCCTCAACTCAAAAGGCTAAAACAACACTTCGTCATTTTTTACGGATTAATGAATCACGTATCGATTTAGAGCCACAACACATCACCGCCCATATAGACAAACGACAATGAAATAAGAGCAAAACATCGGCGGTTACGCAACGGCCACACCTCAGGCATCTCTCCTGCCAGAACACGGGGATAGAACGGGACGACGGCATAGCTGCTTAGCATAATCCTGCCACGGGCAGAGACATCAAAACGCAAACAGAATTACTCCATTTCACTTCGTCTGCATCTCAGCTCAAAGAGTGGGGAACTCCTGATAGAGTATATGCGTCCAGACCCCGTGGCCCACATACTCAAAAGATTGACCACAGAAGACCATTACCACGTAGCGCCGGATCGGCCAGATGGCACCCCATCGGCCAGACACGGAAGCACTGGGACTACTCCCTGGAGACCCAGAAAGAAGTGGGCCGCGCATCGGCCTGGGACCGCATCGGCCCAACTACTCTGGACAGAATGTATATTCCATACTTAGTCAGATAAACTATGTATCCATCCCATTAGTGGCCTTATTACGCCCAAAAGAGGCTTTATTATTGTAATGGGCCTCCTAAGCCCAAGGCTAGGAGCCCAAACCCACATTTACTCGTATAAGTAGCCCCCTAGGGGTAGTTATTGGAAGTTGAGAAATATTAATTGCTCACTTCTCTCTCTAGCTCTCACTTCTCTCTAGAATTTAATACTCTATTATGGTTAATACAACAATAAAAGTAATTTCAATCTTACATTTTCAAATTTACAATCCAGCGCATGAATCAAAAATTATATTATTACTGATAAGCCCCTAATAAATCTAAAAATGGAATCACCAAATGAGCTCTTAATCCATCTAAGACCGACAGCAGTATGACCATGCGATAGTTATTACACTATCACATTGGATATTTGAATTTGCAAAATAACATCGCGCGTAATGATAGTGACATAACAAAGAAATTAGAAATTGGAGCCGGCATTTTATCTTTTCAGCTGTCACTTGATGCTTAGTTTTTCTTATAAGTCATGCTAATGTTTTTTTAATTTGTATGATTGGTGTGTAATGCTAAGCACAAATTATTTTCTAAATACTCCGTACTGCTCCCATAGTCGCATCTAAATAATACTCCGTACTATATTACTGCGTATGATATTAGCTTACTTAATTACTTTAAACGAAATAGAAATTACCCTAAGTAGGAGTAAAAACATTTTAAAATTCTAAAATAAGAGTATCATGTTTTTTATTTTTTTGAATAGGAGTAATCTGCCAAGTTTGAGAAAAAAAATGTCTTGTTTAAAACTCTAGTAATGCCAAACTTGGCAGAAATTTACTCTTTTTTAGGGAATAAAAAACATGATAGTGTTATTTTGGAATTTCAAAAACTTTTTACTCCTATTTAGGAATTTGGTCTGAACAAAACTGCATTTGTTGGAAGGCAGGAGGAAATAAAAACTGAAACTTTTGAATCAAAAACTCCGTATATTTTAAAAGTTTCCTTCTTCCAATCAAAACTTTTGATTGTACTACGGAGTTTATGATTTTAGTAAACTTTTGATTGTACTAAGGAGTAATATATACGGAGTATGAATGAGTACAAATTATTTGGATGATTTTTCTTTTAGAATATTCTGAATATTTAATAAATAATTATTGCAATCCGGTCTTTATTTTTTGAGATTTTAGGTTGGAAAGTTTTTTCTGCCCTTTAATACTTTGGCCGAAGTCAAGATCTTCAAGACCATATATTCATTCACATTCAAGACTGAAGTCTGAAGAATCATTTATTTCCCCCAACATCTCTGTGCCAAATTCATTACTCATAACCTCTAAAGCCCTCTTTCTTTCATTCCTTTTCATTTATGAACCAAACCAAGTTTTAATACCATCCACCCAACTTTTCGAGTAGCTATTGTCAATTTTCCTCCCCCATTTTCCAAGATTTCTCATATGGAAAGAAATTGTTTAAAATAATAACAATAATTCCGTAGTAGTCTTGCATTCTCCCCGATTCTCCCCATTCTTCATTCAAGATTTACGAAGTATGTTCTTTTTTCAATAATAATAAGGGGGTGTTCTGAGAATTTTGGAGCTTCTTGTCTTGTAAACACAGAAAAATGCTCTACTGTCTATTGGGTTCTTCAGACATTCATTATTCTGCGAGAAAGGTAAATTTTAATTCACACCCATTCTTTTCTTTCTTTGATTCTGAAGTCCCTCATAATATTATCCCGTACTTATTATTTTTTTTTTACGTTTTCTTCTTCTCGTAGACTACAGGTTTACAATTGTGTGCCACTTTCTTTGGTTATGGATCAAAAGCACTGCACAAGATTTGTTTTTTATTGTTACAGTTTGATGTTGGTGTTAGCATGTGGAATTTCTACTAGTGTTTTTTATCACTGACTATAAATCTTGAAAGAAGGGTATCGGAAGTATGAGGAAAGATACTTTGAGGGGTTGGTTGGAACAATCCCTTTTAAGGAAAAGTTGCTTGGCGCCTACTTCTCCGATGGTTTTTGCCTGTATTATTGGTTCATTTTTGGTTCTTGTGTGTTTTACAACCACTGTAGTGAGCCAGCAACCCAACACTGATGGGTTCTTTATCCATAGTTTCCTGAAAGCTATGGGATTGAATTTGAACACTTCCAAAGTTGACACATTTTCTGGAAATATCTGTTATTGGAAAGGTGTGATCTGTGATGTAAAGGACCAAAGAGTTGTAAAGCTAATGATTTCTGGTTTGGGTCTATCTGGTTTGGTTCCAGAGAATACCATTGGGAAACTCACCATGCTTGAGATGTTGGATCTAAGTAACAATAGGCTCACCGGTTTGCCTTCTGATATCTGGAGTTTGGGGTCTTTGAAAACGCTTAACCTTTCCTCCAACAGAATCTCTGGGCTTCTCTCTAATAACATTGGAAACTTTGCTAATCTTGAAAGATTGGATCTTTCTGGAAACAATTTCTCCGGTGGCTTACCAGAAGCCATGATTTCCCTCACAAGTTTGAAGTTTTTTAATCTAAGCAGAAATGGGTTCGACTCAAATATTCCTTCTGGGATCAGGAATTTCCACTCACTGGTTTCTCTCGATCTTTCTGGAAACAAACTCACTGATTCTCTATGGGATGGTTTTGGTTCTTCATTTCCAGATCTCCGGTTCTTGAATCTTGCAGGAAATAGGATTGTGGGAAAATGTTCTGATATGTCCGGAATGAAATCACTTGTGTATCTAAATGTTTCTGGGAATCTGTTTAAGGGTTCTGTGGTTGGCATTTTTGGCGGGTCATTGGAGGTGATTGACCTGAGCCGAAACCAGTTTCAAGGCCATATTTCTCAGGTAAACATTAGTTGGTCTAATCTGGTTTATTTGGATCTATCTGAGAACCAGTTGAGTGGAGAAATTTTCTCCGAGTTAAAAGATAATGCTAAGAATCTCAGACACTTGAATCTTGCTCACAACAGATTTTCCCATCAGCAGTTTCCACATGTTCATATGCTTCGTCTGGAGTATCTGAATTTGTCTGCCACAAATTTAATTGGCGAGATCCCGGGTGACCTTTCTTCACTCAGTGGTTTGAAAGTTCTTGATGTTTCGTACAACAATTTGAGTGGGGAAATCCCTCAACCTCTTGTTGAGATACTTCCCTCGATGGTCAGGTTCAACTTCTCGTACAACAATGTGACGTTTTGTGCTTCTCAAGTTCCCCAAAATACCCTTCACTCTTCTTTTATCGGGTCATCAAACGGATGTCCCATTGCAGCTGATCCCTCTCTTTTCAAAGGAAAAGGGCGCAACCGTTGGGGATTAAAACTAGCTTTGGTTTTAACCTTTTCTATGGTTTTTATGCTTCTTGGGTTGATGTTCTTAGCCATTGGGTGTCGCCGTGGTAAGCCTACAAAGTGGGCTGTGAAACAGGCATCTTCTTATAAGGAAGACCAAGAACAGATAGTATCCCCAGGCCCGTTCTCTTTCCGGACCGATTCGACTGTTTGGGTAGCCGACGTGAGACAACCGAACTCTGTTCCAGTGGTTATCTTTGAGAAGCCATTGTTGAACTTGACTTTTTCTGACCTATTGTCCGCCACTTCTAATTTTGACCGAGGGACATTGTTGGCCGAAGGGAGGTTCGGGCCCGTCTACAGAGGATTCCTACCTGGTGGTACCCACGTGGCAATCAAGGTTTTGGTTCATGGCTCGACCCTGACTAACCAAGAAGCGGCAAGGGAGTTTGAGTACCTCGGGCGTATCAAACACCCAAACCTCGTTGCCCTCACCGGATACTGCTTGGCGGGTGACCAAAGAATCGCTGTATATGATTACATGGAGAATGGGAATTTGCATGATCTCCTTTACGATCTCCCGCTTGGTGGGGTACACACACCCGAAGATTGGAGCACCGACACGTGGGAACGGGACGATGAGGAAGGAAACGACATTCGGAATGTGAGGTCAGAGGGGTTGTTGACCACTTGGAGATTCAGACATAAAATTGCAATTGGGACTGCGAGAGCACTTGCTTTTCTCCACCACGGATGCTCACCCCCCATCATACATAGAGATGTCAAGGCTAGTAGCGTCTATCTTGACTCTAATCTGGAACCGAAGCTTTCGGACTTTGGGCTGGCTAAAATTTTTGGTGACAGTCTTGAGGACGGGCTTGTCCGTGTTTCTCCCAGATACGTCCCTCCCGAGTTTCATGAACCCGAGACGACGCCTACCCCAAAATCTGATGTTTATGGATTTGGTGTCATTCTGTTTGAGCTAATCACGGGTAAAAGCCCCATTGGGGACATTTATCCAGACCAGAAAGAGGGTGATTTGGTCACTTGGGTCAGAGGGTTAATAAGGAAAAACCAGGGACTAAGAGCTATTGATCCCAAAATCATTGGGACCGGACCGGAAATAGAGATGGAAGAAGCATTGAAGATTGGTTATTTATGCACGGCTGAGATTCATTCAAAGAGGCCAAGTATGCAACAGGTGGTTGGGCTTCTCAAGGACATCCATAGCGTGACAACACAATGAGAGCAAGTTTGGAACTTCATAATTTTATCCTCTTACGCGGTATTTTTCGTGTTTTGAGTTCCCTGTAGGAGACTGTACAGCAAATCCAAGAACTTCGCTTGACTTGCTTCTCCATATGGATTTGGACCCTCTTGTTCTCAGGAGATCAAGAGGGAATCTTGACCTTTATTTTGATAAGCTGAGTTCCTAATTTTTCATCAAATGAATGTATTATTATATGCTGCTTTTCTGAAAGTGCAGTTGGATTCCCCTTAAATTTTCACATATATTTGGGATGAGTTATGCTAGAAATACAAAAACTTTTACAAAAAGTCTTACAAAAGGGGTAGGTGGCATTATCACATTATTAACACGTCACATTTACAACACTTTTACATCATTTGTAATTAAAATAGCCACATCACTTGTTTGTAAGTTTTTAAGTGTGTTTGTACTTCTAGCATTTTTCATTTGGGATTGGTTTTCAATTTTCATTGACAGACTGGGAAATATCTGAGCTTTAGTGTTGTGTCCTCTGTGTTTGTGCTTTATATTGTGCTCTCAATCTCCAGATTTAGAGGTGATAACACTTCTAAATTTCAAATATTGAGAGCCCATTTGGTATCATTAAAATTCGGCTGATTCGGCTTATTCTGTTGAAATTTATGAAGTTCTGGTTGAAGTGACTGCATTGGTTGATTCTACTGAAATTTATGAAGTTCTGGTGGAAGTGGCCAGATTGGCTGATTCTGTTGATTTAAGAAACATTTATTTTTAAAATACATTTTATTAATAAAATAAAGAAAAAATTACACTACGTATGTAAATATAGCTAAAATGGTATTTACAGAAACTTCAGTTAATACAGCCAGAAAAGTAACTCCAACCTTACATTTTCTTATTATTACACAATTCAACGTGTGAAAACAAAAGTATGCTTAGACTCGGGCCGGTTCGGGCCCGGACTGGGCCTATGCATGGTCGGGCCTCCGGGTTATTACAGGTGGGCCTAGGACCGGCCCGGGTAGCCATCGGGTCCGGGCTGGGCCTCTTTTTATTATTTTTTTCCCTTTTCCTAATTAACCCCCCTCCCACCCACAACCCCCCAAACCACCCCAAATAGCCCAAAATACCCAACCCAACTCAAAAAGTTAAAAAAAACTTGAAAAAAAAAATAAAAAGCCCGGAACCGGGCTTGAACCGGTCGGTCCGGTTCGGCTTTTGGGTGACCCGAGCCCGCACCGGGAACCTCACGGGCTGGGCCTACCCGGAACGGTCACTGGCCGAGCCACCGGGCCGGGCTGGTTCAGCACAGTACCGGTCGTGGGCCGGCCCAAGTCCAAGCCTAACAAAAGTAACGTGTTTGATGAAAAAGTTGACCGATAAGCCTGATAAGCCAAAAAGCAATTGAAAAACAGTCTTAATTTTGTAGTAAGTGCTAAAAGAGTCTTCATTTTGTACCAACTAAAGTTCATAGGATGAAAACTTTGGCAAAATACTTCGTATATACAACATAGTTAGTTAAATACAGTACGGGAATTAAACATGGTTTAATATGTACATGTTTTATTCGGTAATTTGAACAAAAAATACGCTCAAAAATTCGGGAAAAACTACGTTGACTTTTATAAAACGTGTAAATACGTAAGCGTGCATAATACGGCATCTCTTAAAAATCGGGTTAAAAATACGGGTCTTATTTTGAATGATTAAATTATTGTACTAGTTTTTAGAGCATAAAAAACATATAATACATAAAGGATAATCAACATACACACACATTCAAATATAATATATATCTCATTACTCCGTCAAAAAATGCATTCATAATAGCATAAGATCATGACAAAAAGGAAATAATGTATAAGTACAAAATAAAGTTTAAATTATATACTTCATAAATAACATATAATAAAAAGAAATAGGAAAAATTGATTGTAATAATCCCAATTATTGGCGGTCCGCTTATAATAATCCTAACTATCGATTATCTCAGAATAATCTTAACTTTGGTGACATTCCGCCAATAATGGTCCATGACCAAATATGATCTGCTATAACAAGTGCATTTTAAATATTAATAAAGCGTAAAAATTAAAAGTTGAATTATTTATAGGGATTACTTGTTATATCTCTTCTCATCCACTTTAGAAACTATAGGAATTTATTTATAGTCGGTCATGTCGGACCATTATTCGCGGAAGGTCACTAAAGTTGGGATAATTCTGAGATAATCGATAGTTGGGATTATTATAAGGCCTAGGCCCGGTCGGCCCGCCGGTTTGTGAATGGTGGGCGCGGGCCGGACCGGCCCGAGGTACAGGCGGTTCCGGTTCGTGTCGGGCCATCCACCCGGGTCACGGGTCAGGCCACCCACCGGACCGGGCCGGTTAAATCCATTTTTTTTATTATTTATATTTTATAGTTTCATACAAGTATTACAAATAAACTTCAAGTGCATTTATTTGAAATGATATAGAAACTACATTTGACAATTAAGAAAAAAATACAATATAAAATTACAATTGAGAATTGAAGGTAAAATTAAAACATGAAATACTTATCAATCGGAATCTCCGTAATAGGTAGAGCCACGCTCGGTTGTAGATTCATCCATAAAGTGTTGGGATGAGGTGATGTCAATTTCTTGAGCTCTACGGACCGCTTTCAACCAATCGTGATAGCATATAAGCATCTCAAGAGATTCTGCGCTCAACCTCGTTCTAGATTGCGTTAGGACATTGTCGGCCGAACTAAATTCTTGTTCGAAGGAAACTGTTGAAACCGACATTGATAGCACTTGCTTAGCCATCTTTGCTAAAACCGGGAACATTCTTTTCCCTTCCACCAGTTTAGAACGTTAAAGTCATCATCTTCTTCAAAATCAACATCATATGTTAAATACAAAGAAATCTCATTAATTGTGCTTTGTTGAGTAACGGGTGTTGTTTTAGTTTTTTAATAAGATTGACAAATGTAGATT
Organism: Cuscuta europaea; assembly: GCA_945859875.1. Lineage (NCBI taxonomy): Eukaryota > Viridiplantae > Streptophyta > Magnoliopsida > Solanales > Convolvulaceae > Cuscuta > Cuscuta europaea. The sequence goes on from CAMAPE010000019.1 coordinate 18,026,986, forward strand.
TCAAAATTGATTTTCCTTTAGATGAAGAGGTTTGTGTCGGGGGAGGGGGCGCGTTGTCATATTGTGCATGAAACTCATTAAATAATGCATAAAATATATCACTAACCTCGTTGTATTCTTTTTTCGGATCAATTGAGTTCTCGTCATACATTGACATTGGACCAAAAAATGAAACATAATAATAATAATTCAAACATTCTTCTAAAGAACCAGGTCTAAAACGAGGATTGAGAACAAATGCAATACCATAAATACGCGGAATATGTGAATAATATTTTAAAAACTTTTCCTTCATAAAACCAGCAAAATAACTCACATAATCGACATTCTCAAAATTTGAAAAAGCACCGGCGAGATTAACAGTTTCACGAATAAATTGGTTTGAGGTAGCTAGGTTTATAATTATGACTAAAAGTTTCAGTTGCATTATTAAAATATACCAAAACATTACAAATTTTTTCGCAGGTGTCGATCTCAGCCGAGTTTATAATATAATTATCATATTGTTTCATAAAAGCAGGAAAATGTTGTTTATATCTAAGAAGAACTGAAATTAACTTATAAATATTATTCCAACGAATAGACAAATCTTTAGGAAAAACCACATATTTCTCACCTCTTTCTATCAAATAATCATGCCATTTTTTTCTAAGTTGACCATTACCCCAAATACGTCTAATCCCCCCTCGTCTACCTCCAAAGATGCTTCTAACGCTTTTAGACCATCTTGCACACATAAATTAATAATATGATATGCACATCGTTGATGAAAAAATCTACTCATCAAAGAAGTGGAACCACACAATTCACGCAATCTAGGAATAACAACATTATTATTAGTAACATTATCAAAACCAATAGCAAACACCTTATCAATTAAATTATATTCAATTAAAATACGCTCAATCAAAATATAAATATGTTCAGCGGTGTGACGATCATTAAATTCACGAAAAGAAAGAACATGTTTATGCATATTCCAATCATTATCAATATAATGTACAGTCAGACCCAAATAATGTAAATTATGATAAGTATCCTCCCTCCCATATGTCAGAACATACAGTAACACGCCCATCAAAGTTTGCAAAATAATTTTGTAACCTTACTTTTTCCGCACCATAAAGCCTTGAAATTTCTTTCTTAACCGTTTCGCGACTATAACCTCTAGATTGAGGATTTTAACAAGTTTGTGCATAATCACGAAAAGCAAGACTTTCAGAAAACAAATAAGGCAAATTTTCTTCAACAAATAAGTTAGTCATACCTGTCAAATTATGTGCATCATTGTATGAGAAATTACCAAAAGGTTGTTGGTTATTTGCAAATCTCGATATTTGAGTTTGCTTCCTCGTTCCGCCGCCTAATTTTGCATACTCCACTAGGTGTTTGGCCTTAAGATGCCTTGTGGCGGATCCGGATCCGCTGGAAATCCCCAAGCTATAATTTTCTTTCACCACTTGCAAGTTGCGTTCCAATTCCAGGTGTTCGGATCCTTCCACTTATCAAAATTATTTTGCATTAGTTCAGATCTACTTTTTTCGTACTTGTTTGGGATGAGACAGGCTCGTCGGCGTTGTGGCTGCCGCCACCCTCCTCCGCGTCGCCATCGTGGCTCTCCGGAATTAGTTCCTCCACATCGTCGTCTTCGAGCTCTTCTTCGTCAATGGTCCTCGACTGGTCTTGGAAAAACCGACTATTATGTCGGTGCAATTCTTGTTCTAGTTGTTTGTCGGTTATGGCATCCCCATCCCTCCTTGCGTAACCTGTATCAAAATCATCTCGGCTTTGAGATGAAGAGCCGATATGTGATTTACCTTTGCGGGATTTCTTCCTCGCAAGCTCGTTCGTTCGGTTGCGCTCGAGGTTACCCATATCAACCGAATATCAACCACCTTCCATCTTAAAAATGTAAAAAATATTAATTTATAAAAACAATTCGAACTAATGAAATAAAATTCTAACAATTCTAACTTTAATGAAATAACATTCTAACAATTCTAACTAAGTAGATATAAATTGTAATATGTATGTATTTAGTAGATATAAGTAGATAATAAGTAGAGATTAAGTAGATAACAAATATAAGTAATATAATATATGTATTTATAAGTAGATAATTAATATATAACTATATAAGTAGATAAGAAATATAAGTAATATAAATTATAATATATGTATTTCTAAGTAGATAAATAATATAAGTAGATATATAATATATTGGAGATTAAGAGAATTTGAGAAGATGAAGATAATTAGAGAGTAGAGAGTAGGATTTAGGAAGAGTTGGAGAAGAGATAATGAGATATGGAAAAATGTTTAAGATTAGAAGTATTTATAGTTTTTTTACCCCACCCCCACCCCCCAAACCGCCCGGACCCCCCTTCCAGACCACCCAACGGTTATATAGCCGTTTGGGTAGTCCCCAGCCCACCCCAAGAGCTATTTGTGGTCCAAACATTTTTTTTATATTTTTGACCGTTGGACCCGGACCCGGACCCGACCCGGCCGGGCCGAGTCACCTTTTGCCTCAACCGAGCCCCCCCCCCCCCCCCGGTTCGGGTCTACACCCGGTCCCGGACCGCCAGACCGGGCCAGTCCCGGGCCCGCACAGTAGCGGGCCGGGCCGGGTGGTCCGAGCTGAATCCAAGCCTAGCCGGAGTAATCAGGGCTGAAACTCACTCCATTGAGTTTCAAACCCTTATGTGCCTAGTGGGTTTCGAACCAAGCATTCCAGCCCAACTGGTTGCGAGGTTACCGTGTCTAGCGAGAGATCTCGAGTTCGAAACCCGCTAGGCACATAAAGGGTTTGAAACTCAATAGAGTGAGTTTCAGCCCTGATTACTTCAGCCCCCCCCCCCCAGACCCTTCTGGAGTATAAAAAAATAAGAGTATAATCGTATATATCAAACTCAAATGACTATGATTTTATCTTAGATATTTAGCATTGTTGCTTATAAAACAATCATTAGATATATCATATATAGTTTATACTATATACACCCATATATAGTGGGTAGTTGAAGCACACACAGACTAGGTAGTTGCTTTTGTATATGTATAAATGAATACATTTGATTATTCTTCAAATCGAATACATAATTATTTATATTCATATTCGAAAGATGCTTGAACCAAACATATCATTTGTATTTGCATTTAAATTCTATATTCAAATTTAAATCATAATTTTTGAATTCAAATCACGAATCTAATTAAAACTATTTGCTTTGTTTACAACCCTTACTCCATGTGATACTTTTGATTGATTACAAATAGGCTTGACATTTGTATACTTAGACCTATATATGGCTACACTTCAAGGGTATAGCTAGTTTTTAAAAATTATAATAGTGTTATTACTATTATTATTGATATTATTATTAACATCATTACTATTATTTATCGAATATATCTAATCAACATTCAAATCGAATATACTGATATTGTAATTTGTATTTGATAACACTTTGAATCAAATTTAGTATTGTTATTTATATTTGATTTTTTCGAATTTAAATAGCCTTATATAAATTTGAATTGTGAATGGAAGACATATTATTTGATTCGTATAGAATCTTACTCACCTCAGTCCGTATACCGTGGTACCGGCCTACTATGAGCATCATGCTACCAGGGATAAAACACGGATGAACAGTACCATCGGATGAACATTAACTTTTTATTTTGTATTCCAGTAGCAGGGTGATGTAACTCCCGTTTTAAAAAATGTAACTCACGTTGATGGGAAATGTAACTTGAGTCAACTTTAAATGTAAGTGGTCTAAAGCGAAATATAAGAAAAAACTAAAATGATTTCAATGTAAAGAATGAAAAATTGATCCTAATTACTCAATTACTTTTGTAATTAGCGAATATGTTTTATTTTTAATATTAGGGCCATAAAAATGATATAATTAAATAGAATATATATATATATATATATATATATATATATATATATATATTATAAACATTGGTTTCAATGTAAAATTGATACTAATTGATCAATTACTTTTTGTAAATAGTGAATGAGTTTTTTTAATATCAGGACTATAAAAATGATATAGTTAAAAACAAATTTTTTTTCGTAGTGTAACTCACGTACATTAAAATGTAACTCACGCATAAACAGATGTAACTCATGCACAAGAAGATGTAACTTCATATAATATTAAATGTAAACATTGAAAACAAGGAGTTTAATATTTTTCTTTTAATTTACGTAAATAGTGAATATATTTTGTTTTTAATATTAGGGCCATAAAAATGTTTCAAAGAGAAAAAGTTTCCCAAAAAAATCTTTATTTGCCAAAAAAAAAATCTTTTTTTACAAAAAAAAGATTTTTTTGTTTCAATAGCATGAGTTTATTTTGTGATGTAACTCGTGTTATGAAAAATATAACTCGCATTGATGGAAAATTTAACGTAGGTGTATGCAAACTGTAAATTGTTGAGGCAAATCCAAATGTAACTCACGTATTGAAAGATGTAACTCACCCATAAACAGATGTAACTCGTGGACAAAAAGATGTAACTACATACACTATCAAATGTAACTCCAGAAATTGTAACATAACTCACACATATGAAAAATGTAATCTCATGTTTTACCAAATTTAAATCGAAATAAATAAACTTAATATCTTAAAAAACTACAAACATATAAAAGAGATAAAAAATATATTATAAAAGAAGTGTATGAATATGAAAAATATTTTACTAAAAAGATGTATAAATGAAAAACGTATTACACCAAAAATAAATTTGGTAGTACTTATTTTATGTGGATTAAGAAATTTAGTACTCCCTCCGTTCCTAAATAAACTTCCAACTTTCCTTTTTCATTCGTTCCAATTAAAACTTCCACTTTCCCGTTTCAGTAAAAAATTTGTGGTTCACAACATTTCTTACACATTTCTCTCTCCTCTGCACAACTCTCCACCACACAATACCCACTATCTTAAACTCTGTGCCAAACCTATTTGAAAGTTTTAACAGGAACGGAGATAATAATAAATTGGAAATTAAAGAAAAAAGTTAAGAAATATAGTAATAAATTGGCAATTAAAGAAAAAAGTTAATTCAATTTTAATTTAATTAGTTAAAGATAAAAATAAATAAATCAGAATTAGTTTTTAGTGTTTTCATGGAGGTGAAAATAATTGGAAAAAACAAAAAAGAAAAATAATGAGAGGAAATAGTGCTCCAAACAAACTTGGAGGGCATGAAGGAAAAGAAAAGAAACGTAGCTTCAAAAATGGAAAAACGATACCATATGTGGTACCAATATACCATGGACACATGGTACACCGGTACCATGCTATAATTTGCCTACTCACCTTACACTTTGGTGCGTATGCTCCATGGACCGGTGATCCCTCGTACCATGCTTTTGTAGTTTTGTGGAGTCCAAATAAAAACAAAATAAAGCCCATATAACTTATCTGGGTAAAAAGGGAATCCGAATATTTGTGGTAGTCATAATTATCTGAAACGGGTCCTTCTCTTTTTTTTCTCCGAACTTCTTTCGAGGAAGAGAGAGACCAGCGCCTAGTGAGAGGAAAAGCCACCGGCCATGTCGGACGAGGAGCACCAATTCGAGGCGAAGGGAGATGCAGGGGCATCCAAGACCTACCCGCAGCAAGCTGGAACCATCCGCAAGAATGGCTATATAGTCATTAAAAACCGTCCTTGCAAGGTCTTCTTTACCTTCTTCTGCAGATATGCATATTGCCTCTGATAGATTCATCATGTTTTCCACCTGATAACTGATTTATCGCTTTCATAGTTTTCTGATCTTGATATTAAATCCACCCCCCCCCCCCCCCCCCCCCCCCCCCGTTTCCAGATCTAGAACTTTTTTAGGTTATCGCCTCTGTGTGTAAAAAATCTAAGAAAAATGGATATATTTCATGTATCACGAGGAATCTGCAATCCGTTACTCATCTGGAAACTGATAATTTATTGTAGTGGATGTGAAAATTTGATTCTTTTTTTGGAGGAAAAATTGTACACCCTTAAAGTTAATTCACTATTCCATTTAATCTTCCACATTAAAGCACAGTGTTTTGTCGGGTGCTCATTTGATTTTCCCCATCGAAATTTACCCTTACCTAGTCATTCTTCGTTCACATCATACGGAGTATTAAATACTCCCAAAGCATCATTCTCTGCACTGAAGTAGTAGGTAGTCATCTACTTAAATTTTTAATTTTTGGATTTTTCTCACTGTTGGTATATAATAATGATGCTTTTCTGTACCTTGAAAATTGAAATGTCATAAGCTTTGGATGATAAAGAGGCTTGATAAGGTTTTAAATGAGTGGAGTCATTATTTCTTCTGTTATTTGTAATAATAACAAATCAATATTGGCTCTTAGCCCTTCATATAACAAGACCCTTGTTGAACGTTTTACCACTTGAATAAACCCTAACTTTTGTGTAGAGTTTCATTTAACAATTTCTTGTTTCGAAATCAGTTATATAAATTCAACATATTTCAGTGTTAAATTTGACATCGTTGAGTTAAAAAATTTGTTTTTTAACCATAGTGCATAGCTGAGGTCTAGTAATGGTGTTCTGTTGGAGCACATTTTACATTCATTAATTGTTTTTTTTAAGTTAAGTATATATTTGCATTATATTCATTAATCATTATTCATGTTTCTCTATCTTGTTCTTTTTTTCTGGTATAAAAAAGATGAAATTCACTTGCAATAAAAAGATGGAACACACTATATAGTAGGTATGCATCACTGCAGTTCAGACAGTTAGCGTGGTTTACCAATCATATATTTTGTTCAGTGTAATGCGGAAAACTTCAGCACCTTAAGTTATTGATACTTCTCTGCTATTGTTTGCCGCTTTCTGTGGAAGAATATTTTTACCGGGTGATAATTTTTTATTTCCAAAGGTTGTTGAGGTCTCCACCTCAAAAACTGGCAAGCATGGGCACGCCAAATGCCACTTCGTGGGAATTGATATTTTCAACGGGAAGAAGCTTGAAGATATTGTTCCTTCGTCTCACAATTGTGATGTAATTCGTCATTGTCTTTTACTTGTTTTTGTTTTTCTATGTATTTTATTCTGTTACAATTGACAAAGAATGTTTGATCTCATATGCCTCAACTCTTTTCTTCAGGTGCCACATGTTACTCGTGTTGACTATCAGCTTATTGACATCTCTGAAGATGGTTTTGTAAGACACCCACTAATTCTGAACTTTTTGGTGCTTTAGACAAATTTAGTAAAGAAGATGGAAATTAATGGTATTGCATACCTGGCAATTTTTTGTAGAATGTAAATGCATAAATGAAAATCATATTTATATTATTTTATATCTTCATTTAAATGCTAATTTGTTAATTTCAAAAATCCATTTAAATTATGCATATTTCATCATCATCTTTACTCCAGTGCCGCACAGGCTCCCACCTACGGTGTAACTAATGCATATTTATTTAAAGAAAATATAACATGAAAAAGATATACCAACGATCACTCATAAAATGACCATGCCACTATCTGAGTACACACCAGGCAACTTGACTGGTCAAATGAGTTACATCTGTTTTGGTATCATTTTTTACCCCAGAATCTTCGACCGGTAACTTGCTTTTTGTATCATTTTCGTTATATATTTAAGTAATTGGGGTGTAAACTTTTTTATACGTAGTAGTATGTATTATTAATTTATTATTAGTATGTCACCAAAGGTACTTCCACCACTGCTCTTCCAAGCACATTTTGGTTAACTCCTGTTGTCAATAATAAACAAAAATTATCATCATTTATCGATCTTTGCCACTTTAGAACCATATAGCTTGTTTTCTACTACCTTAGGACTGATATGATGAAATTACAAGATTATTAATGAAATGGAATTATGTGGTTGATATTAAATTTGTGAAGTACTACGTATGATTTAAGTAAGAATGAAGTAGAAAGACCGAGTTATTATATTATACAAACTTAGTGGGAAAGACCTAAATATTATACTAACATAGTCGTTGATATTAATTTTTTGAAGTATGATTTAAGTAAGAATGAAGTAGAAAGACTCAGATATCATTTAAGCTTGTTTTTATTCTTGTATTTAAGCTCGAACTGTTAAAAATATGGTACCACTATGTTGTTATGGTTTAGGTCTCTCTTCTAACAGACAGTGGAGCTACCAAAGATGACCTGAAGCTTCCCACTGATGAGAATATCGCAGTGCAGGTAATGATTGTTTTACTTCTAGTTGTTGCATGGTAGGGAAATATTAAAGGGAGAGAGAACAAATATACCACTGAGGATATATACTCCAACTTTCTTTTGGAACAATTAAACACATAATTGTAGTGGAACAAATTTGGCCTTATGTCCAAATAGTAGAGGGACATATATTTGATCTCCAACAAACAGTTCAAAGGAATATGTGTTCTCTTTCTGGCATTAAATAAAATAAAACTCAAAATGGTTTTCTCACATGGGTTTCGCTTTTGTACAGATCAGAGATGGATTCAAGGAAGGGAAGGATCTTATAGTGTCAGTCATGGCTGCAATGGGAGAAGAGCAGATTAACGCAGTGAAGGATATCAGTGGTGCTGGTGGTACTAAATAGTGAAAAGCCAGCCAGCCTTTTATACATTTAATATATCTATAATTAAGGGAACCTGGCAGTATATCTATAATTAAGGGAACCTGGCAGTTCACCTGAATTGTTTGTTATTTCCAAGTTTAGTGATGAGTCAAGACAGCTCTGTTGAACCATGCTTTTGTGTATTGAAACCCTTGCAAAAGGTTCCTTCTGGTGGTCCTTGTGCTATGGTTCTGCTCCTGCGCCAACAGATTAAAGTTATGTGCTTAATTGCTATCCTTCTTATAGCTTATGTGAACAATTCCTTTGCCTTTGAATAAAGTCACATATCCTCTTGGCATTTCCTTTCCGGCGGCAAATTGCATTTCCTGCTCTCAAGGGTGGGGGAGTAGGGATGGACTCGGGCCGGGTTAACCGGCCCGTAATCGGGTATTGTTACAGCCCGGACCGGCCCGGTACCCGGTTCTATAGAGGGGCGGTTCCCGGGCCTCCCAAATCACGAACCGGCTTGCCGGTTCGGGCCAATTTTTTTTTTGTAATTCACATTTTTTAAAAGGTAAATTTGTTGGGTTGGGTGTTTTGGAGGGGTTTGGGGGTGGGGGGTGGGGGTTAGGAAGTAATTAGAAAAAAAGGGTACCCGGCCCAACCTGGCCTGGCCGGTAATTGCCGGGTGAAACGGCCCAACCCGGGCCCAGAGTGACCCGGGCTGGTGTTCGGGTCTCACTTCTCCCAAAAAAGCCCAGTTGGAACTGGACCAAGGCCCGACCAGGCTCGAACCGATTCCATGTTTATGGGGGAGAAGTGAATTATTATCACCAGTCATGTATGTATCCAACTTGATGCAAAAATGATTTTGGTATTTAACTAGTCATCATCAACACAAGCCAAGTGATCTAGCTAATTTAATTCTACCGTGTAAGAGTTGTTTGGGCATTCGAAGCAAAAGAATTAATAAATCCAAGCAGGTCTGCGGGTGTTGAATGAAAACGGTGTCAATAGAGAACCATGCAAAAAGGCATTGTTAACGTCAAGTTGGTGGACAACTGGACATTAGTACAAGGCGAATGATTGTTGGGTTGACAACGAGCCCAAGGGTATCTTTAAATTCAACCCTAGGGCGTTGGTGATAGACCGATAGCCTTTGGTTACAAAGCGTGCTTTATAATGGGCCAAGGGACCATTTGAGTTTTTTTGATCGGATAAACTCAATAACAACCAATAACCATTTGTGTGGGAGATGCATGAACAAGAGAGATCAATTTCTGCTACTTGCAAGATACTCCCTCCAGTCCTTAATGAAGTTTACACTTTCACTTCACACATATTAAAGAAATAAAATTGATTTTACTGTCGAGTACATTGTTTGACACTGTTTGACACTGTTTAACACTGTTTGGTGTAGATTTGTTTGTCAAATAAGGCAAATAAGGAAGTGTAAAGTTTAATATGGACGATCCAAAAAGGAAAGTGTAAAATTAATTAAGAACCGGAGGAAGTATTTGCAACACTCATCAAGAACAATTTTTCAATTCAACTAAGGGAAGATTCACAAAAAGAATAAGATGATAGGGTCACTCTGTAATAGCCAGCTGACTCACTAGGATGTGATATTTTGACATTTCAATATTCAAGTTTCGACGATGAGTATGTGATTTATTTCTCTTTCCCTATGAGTCTCTCCTGTTATTTGGATAGATCATATGTATGTGAGGTATGTTCAAGAAGTCCCCATACTTCCCTTGCCTATCTACGCTTGCTTACATTCATTCTCTCTTTTCAAGAAAGGAATGAAAGATCGATATTCATTGCTTGGATGTTTCCCTTAGCAAACTTGTTAAAAACATGAGTTCCATTCAAAACAGGAATCCCCCAATCTTAATAAATGGATTGCAAGAAGATTTCCATTCAAAAAGGGGTGAAAATATATTGCGAAAGATCAGAATCCATTCAGTATGAAAAAATACAAGAGTAAATAATCAATCAAGCTACTGTACTTTACAGGTGGCGTCGATGTCCGTTAAAAGTGAAGCACCGCAAATGACTGCTCAACTGTGGGGTTGGTGGCGGCAAACTAGTTGGAGACCGTAGCCATAATACCTAAAAAAATGTAAAGATTTTAGGGTTATAAAATAAGTAACGGATGCACACTATTAGGCTAGAGGCCTAGGGATTTTTATTAGAACTATCATTAATAACTAAAAAAAGATTGACACTTCATCTTTAAGTGCGCTCAGTACAGACCAAACCGTTATACGGATGTAAATTGAACTTTAATCACAAGTTAACAAACAATGAGTGGGGTTCTGGTTCAAATATTGGCAAAAGAATTATCATTAATAACTAGATCCTGGAGAAGGGTGTGAATGGTATTAACAACAATGCATCTAATATGAGTTACTTATGCAAACATTCTTGATATTGTTGGGTTGGTATCGCTGTTGGAAAAACACGGACCTTTCCGCTTCGTGAATTTAAGATAGACATAGACACTTAGGAATTAAGGTAGTAATGAGAGCACACAATTTAAATTCTCGAAGATTTTTCCACTATACAAAAGAATAGTATAGTGGAAAGATTTCTCCACTATGTTGGAGTAGTATTTACAATGATGTTACAAAATTGTCTCACTAAATGATGGTTCACTCAAGTTTGAGGATAGAGACTTCCCAAGCTATCTCACTTCTCTCTCAAAAAGGCTCTCTAACTTTTTCACTCTAAAAAGTGAATTCTCTCTTGCTACGATGGTTAGAAATGATGACATCTACTCCTATTTATACTACTCCACCTCCATAATAAATGGTGGAGAGTAGTTCTTTAGAATTCTCTATATATGCCTACATATTCTAGAGAACTCCAAGGAATCTCTACACCCCTCCATTCCATTTCATATACTTACATACTTTTCCATAAGATTTCATAAGGTTCCACACATCTCCAGAATATTTCAGAGAATTTCACACTCTTCCATGAGCTTCTAGAGAGTTCTAGACTTCTTTAGGATTCTCTAGAACGTTCTACAAATTCTATACTTCTCTAGAAAGCTCTAGAATTTTCTAGAATCTCTCCAATTAAGGAGGGATCCCAACAACATCTCCCCTCCCGACTTAATTGGGGGTAGTAGCAAACCTGCACCTTGACAAATATGTGAAGTCCTTTCTCACTGATGTGGCCAAGTCGTTTATGTCATACCTCCATGTCATCAGTGGTTACATTTACTTTTCCTTTGCAGAGCTTAGCTTGCATCACATACAACGATCCTTCCTTCCTCTAGCCATGACTAAACTTCAATCGAGATGCTCAAAAAATTTCATTAAAAAATTCCACCGGAAACCGCCCCAAATGGCGACAGCCGGACAAAGCTTCCTGTAAAAAGGCTTATTTGCACTTTTTATGAAAGTTCGAGGGCTTATTTGATAGTTCTCCCAACATATTATGAATTTATTAGTACACCTATGTCGACTTATCACCGCGATGCCGCCACGACGGGCGCCATATCGCCATGGCGGTATGGCAGTTTGGAGGCGCCGCGCCACAAAACCCCACCGTAACAACTATGAATACACTATAGTGGAGCAGCCCTCTCCAAAAAAAAAAATACTAGGCCTGCTTCTAAGAATGGTGCCACAGCACAAAGTGGAAAAGACATAAGGTTTATCATTGGCCTGTCATAAATTATGAATCAGAATACAAGTATATATATCTTTCAATTGCTTGCTTCTCTTGTTTCTCTGCTTTCATTGTGTAAGGATGAATCTTTCTTCATGGGGTAGCTGCCGTATATATAAGAGCAAAATCCCCAAAATGTAATTATCAAAGAAATGATCTTGAACCCACTCATTGGGTCACTCAGCAACACAACCGCAGCGATGTTTGTGATGGGCACTCTTATAGCATTCAGGACACCCGCGAGCACGGTGGACGCGATAAACACAACCGCCGTGCTTCCAAGAACACCGAATTGGAAGGTTAAAATGGACCAAACGATCACTTGATAGTACGAAGACTCCCCGCCCTCAAAAGTTGCCGCCTCGGATTTCATACCCTGGAAACCGCCCGTTACGACCATCCCAACCGTCGTGAAGAGGAACCCAAAGAGAGAAACCATTAACTGTTGTTCCAACACGACATGGAAAGATATCCTGCCGAGCAGTTTAACAAAGACCAGCTCCGAAAGAGCGAATATCAGCCCGTGAAGGGCAGAGGCCACAATATCCCACACAAACCCCATTGCGTATTCATGGTTAGTTATGTACCCGTATCTGTCGGAGTTAGAATCCAGTGCAACAATGACCATGGCAGCAGTGATGATCACGATCGAGTTAATAATAGACGCATTCATCTTGTTTTTCACTAAAAGGAACCCGAAAAGTGCGGAAAAAACAAGTGATGTGGATGCAATAAGAGCAGCAGTAGAAGCTGGGAGGTATGCATAGGCATAAGCATACATGAGATTATCAGCAGCACTTAAAAATCCCAACACAACATATGAGATGATCAACTTGAGGTCCAATGGAGTGGGATGTATTTCGAGAAAAAAGTACATGGGGACCAAGATGAGGGCAGTGAGGGGCCAACCCGCAACCGCAACCCACGAAATAATCCATTTGCTTTTCCCACCGTTGGCAAAATAAAGGCGGGACAAGAGGCTGGACGCAGGAAATGCAACTAACATTGATGCTGAACTTATGAGTAGCAGAATCCATATTGAGATTGGCTTGCTTCTATAAGCCTCCCATACCATTGTTTTATAGGCATAGATCTTTTGCAGTAATGTTTGAGGTTGTGGATCTTCCATTGCCTCCTCTAGAAAGAAGAAATCATCAAGGAACTACCCATTAGACAAAAATGATAATGTTTTACATGAAGGGATTTTTTTTGCCAAAGAGTTTGTTTACCCCAACATAAATTTGCTAGTGTAATCTGAATTTGCGTGGCCTGGACTGGTGTTTGGTATGGGCTAGTTTGATTAAGTCCGGTATGGTTTGAGCTCGTTTGATACGATTTGATATTAAGTCTAAACTTATCCAATCTATTCAAGTCTTCTTTGTCTGATTGTTTAAATCAGGTATAAGTTCAAGTGAACAATTCCAAACAGTCCAATGACAATGACCATAAGTTATTAAGTGTTAACATACAGTTGACCATTGCTACTTGTGTTAGTAAAAAAACTATCCTAAAATTAAAGTGTTATGTTTCTAAACTACTATCACGAATTGACTGTGTTAGTAAAAAAATTACCCTAAAATTAAAAAGTACTTGTCCTGTTTCTAAATTAGTGTCTCAAATTGACTTGGCACACATTTTAAGAATGTAAAACTTGTATGCCCTTGAACTATAATTTTAAAACATGGACAGGGCGAAAAAGGCAGTGTGCAGATATGGACAGAGCGAGTAGGAGTTTTGCCTAATGCTTAAGTTGGCCATATTTAGACAAAATACTAAAAACACAAATTCAGTTTCTTAAATAGCTCTGGAAAACTAATATTCCAATAACAGTTTCTTTTCTTACGAAATAAGTCATATTGTACAAAAAATAGCGTTCATTAACCCCATTTGTCCCCAGTTTAACACAGAGTATCTGGAATGCACCAAGCGTTTATAATTGTACATAAAAAAAGACTTTTGGATTCTGTAATTGGACATATATACAATTAACCCCAAAACTGATTTCCTCAGCAGAATGAGAATGTTTTTGGAAATCACATCTGCAGCATTTTGTTTTTTATAATTGCTCACAAAACATTATATTATATTAATGATATTTTAAAAATGTAATAAGAAAATTTGAATACAGCATTCAGGATAGTTGACGCGATTTTAATGGGAATATGATGAAATAAAGTAAAATGACTCACTAAACTCTCGACGCCATTTTCACTAACTCTGCTTTAGTGGGTGATATTATTCCAAGGATATGTGGGTTCTAGCCCAGAATAAATTAATTTTTTTTTAAGGTTTTTAGCATAGATTCTTTCATTTTTGGGAGAATTTGACTTTGCACCCCATGTTTTAGGTGATATTTGAGTTTGCACCCTATTTTCAAAATCATTAATGTATGCACCCCAACTCACTATAAAATCATTTGACTTTCCACCCCACTCCTTCACAATTTTGGGTTGATGGGGTGCATAATTTTAAAAATAGGGTGCAAAGTCAAATATCATCCAAAGTCAAATTCTCCCTTCATTTTTTATGTAGCCCACAGAGCTTTTATTTTTAGGTAAGTTCAATCTGAATTCCTGAATCCGCCTTGGGAGAAATCCATGGCAAAATCTGAAATATGATGAAATTGCTCTACATAACTCTTAGGAATGGATTATTACAAAATTATCCCCATTACTGGATCAATCATCTCCAAACACTCCCAACTATTTGACCCGGTCGCAATAGGTAATATTCAGTTCTGGAGCCATGACGCGATACTCTTTTCAATGGGAATATAGTAAATCATTGCCTGGGGATTAATGACATCATAATAATTGGTATTATTTTTAAAAAATGCATATCTAGGAATATTCCTAGATCTGAAACTTCTGGTCCAACTGCCTTAATTAGGAATAATCGCAGTCAGAGAAACTTCCAATTCAACTATCAGTTAAAACGCATTGAAAGAAGTCGGGAACAAACCTGGAAAAAGATGAAGCAATGGCCTCTGCATATGAATCGCAAGAAAGGAGGAGATATTGTAGCTGCCAATTCTGGTGGCCCGTTTTCCAAGTTGGGGTTGAATTAATGTTTTGGAGGAATAATAGTACTACGTAGTAGTAATCAACGGCAGTGAAATGATCTTTTTGTTTTGTTTCAATTTAAAGAAAAAACTTCTGTTCTTTTTGTAATTGTTTGGTACATTAGTAATTAGGGTATTCCAGCTGTCTTCTCCTTTTTTTGATGCATCACGCTTTGAGTTTCCATTTTTGTTTTTTCTTTCTATGTTTCTTCATTTTATTGTATATGTAGCTTGTATATACACAAGTTTCTAATACTCAACAGAATAAGTCTGATGCTCATTAAAAAAATCATTAATGCTTATTTAATAGAAATCGCGATTTCCATCGATCTCAATGAAAATTTTGTAGGAGTTGATTATAAATATAATTTAATAAGTTTTTATAAAAGGAAAAATAACAAAAAGAAAGTGAATTAGAAGTTATGAAGCAGAAATTAAACATACGAAGTAAGAGGTATGATGCTCATTAAAACGTTATTAATGCTCATTCATCCGAAATCATGATTTTTATCTCAATAGCGGAGGTTTTAAAATAAGAGTGATAGAAGTATATGTTTTTACTGAATTCCCATTCGACATGAATTCATAGCTCTCTCCCTAGGTATTAAAACGTCTATCTGTTTTTACTTGCGTATTGTTTCACTTTGTTTCTTTTTGTTTATAGCTCTCAAATTTTTGTTTTTTATTTTTTCTTTATGTTTTCAATTGTTGTTGATAATCATAAATCCAAATTTATCATTTTAGATGTTTGCATATAAATCCATAAATAATTTTCTTGTTTCAATGAAGCAACAAAGTTAAATAGAATCCTAAATAAGGAACAAATATCAAAATCAGCAATAAACAATCATAAGAAACACCATGCAAAAAAAAAACAACACGATGCAACAAAAAACAACATAATGCAACAAAAAGAAACATTTACAATTCAACAAAAATAAAAAAATCAATACAAAGAGTATCACAACTAATATATCATTCAATCAATTTTGTAATTATTTATTATTACATGTATTTATTATATTACTTGACTCTACTTCAACATATTTCTTCTTCTGTATCTTAATATAATCCAACATGTGTGTCTCTCTTGTCCTCATTTCCTTTTCAATCTTCTTAGCTAATTATCATATCCGTGTACTTCTGCTATGTATCTGCAATGAGAATGCAAACCTCGAATCAAAGGATAACCTAATTGGGCGTTGGAGCATCTTGTCCAAGAAACAAATCGGCCTGCACAATTTTTGTACGAGATACTATATAATTTGTGAGAGAATAGTATGAGGAGAGCAAATCAAGGCATAAATGAGCTGAAACATAAGTATAAAAGTCTGCATAGGATACTTCTGGCGCAAGCTCGTTAGAGAAAAGGATGGATTTACGAGAATGTTATGGAACCGTTCCCAAATCATGAATGTCAGATTTAGGGAACAATAATACGGGAAACGTGGTTCCAAAATCCGAATTTCTTAGGGTTAATCCGGACTCTTCAATTTTTGGGTGATTTCTCATATTACGGGATTCAAATGTATTGACGTTCAAAATACTGGAGTTTTTTTAGGGTTTCTAAAAAAACGGGAAATGTGTTAGCGTAATCCGAAAAGTTTGGTTTGAAGGGAACAACTACGAAAATTAAAGCTACAAAACAGATTATTTGAGGAATCCGATCGAATGTTGTTTTTATTTTATTTTGTTAGACATGCCATGTACTCTATATTTTAAAAACGTACAAATAATTCAACACGATAGTATAGTATTGTAAGTGGGATAAATAATAAAGTGTTTTTGATGAAGTGTTTTGATTGGGATAATATGTACAAAAAATCAATAAATTTAGTGGTATTTGTAATTGGAAAGATGTGTATTATTTTATTAAGTAAAAAAAATCAATTGTTAGGTTAGTGATTGTATTAGTGAATATCAATATTTAATTATATTGTATTATAAAGTTATTCAATGTTCCCGCAAAAATAAAAAATATAAATATTTCATTACTCATTTCTTCTTGCATAACAACATGACAAAAAATACAAATTTTTATTCATTGAAAAGAGTTACAAAATACATATAAATTTTTACTCTTGTGCTCTCCTACTCGGACGCATATCCATTTCATTTGTAAATCGTATCCTTTGAGGCCTACCGGTTTGACTGTGTCGAGCACTTTGAGGCAGTATCACTAAATATCCGGTATCAGGCATCGCATTTGCGTCATACATAGGCATAATATCTGTAGCATACGTACGAATTTACGCAGCTAATATATACACGTACGGGATGAGATGATCTATAGTTATTTCTAAGAAATGACATGTCGCATAGGCGTGCACACATGGAAATCCATTTTGCTTCCCAAAACCGCAATCAAATTCGTAATGTGAGAGATTTATCGTTACTGGCGGATAATCACGAATGGAAACAGAGTATATTCCTGTTGTTCGGTTATGCGGGACAATAGTGCACCGATGTCTTTTCTGCGAACGTTCAAGAATATCTTTCCAAATATTTTGCGGATAAAGGAACCCAGCTCGCTGCCACATTTGACTGGCCCTACGTCGGTTGGCAAATAGTTGGACAACATATAAGTTGCCTTAACCAGCGCGGTGATTTGAAGTGTTCGACATCCCTTTAGGATGTTATTGAAGCTCTCGGAAAGATTTGTTGTGAGGATGTCGTAACACCGTCCGTTGTCGAAGCACAGTGCCCAATTTTCATGTGGAATATTGTTCAAATACATGAACGCATTTTCATTCGTATCACGAATTTGAGCCACTGTTTGGTAAAATTCACTCACCATGGGTGTACTCTCGGCCAGCCAACAGAGCTTTTTCAGTTCAGTGCTCGTGAATTTTGTCATGAAATTGCTCCTAATGTGTCGGAGGCAGAACTGCTTCGAAACTTGGGAGGTTTTCAATTGAGGTACTGATGGATAGGCACTTAGAATGTCGGGATGCCGATCTAATATTATGCCACATGCCGATTTGGTCTTACAACATCATAACATGTTCCAAAAACCAGGACCAACTATTTGTGTTTTCACTTTCCACAACTGCGTAGGCGAGAGGGAAAATCTCACGGTTAGCATTCATGGCGACTGCAACTAGGAGATGACCCTTGAACTTTCTGTACAAGTGAGTACCATCAATAGATACTGCGGTTTCAACGTATGGTTGTTCCAGTTGAATATCAGCCCATGTTGTGTCATGAGCGTCATCACTATCGTTAGAATTTGTTGTTGCATCTTCATCTCTAGAAAATTTTTCCATTCATAATCTGGATCATCCTCTTCTTCATATGTTGTTGACGGGTCATCTTCCTGTTCAACAGTATGCGGGTTATAACGTCCACCGTATTGTGTTGATGGTCCGTCATCGTGGGAGTGGATGTTGTGAAAAGTTTCACAATTGTGAGTGTTACATCCTTCATATGTTGATAGTTGGTGGAAAGTGAAAACACAAATAGTTGGTCCTGGTTTTTAGAATACGTTATGAGTTATGTTGTAAGACCAAATCGGCATGTGTGCATAATATCATATCGGCATCCCGACATGCTAAGCGCCTATCCATCAGTACCTCAATTGAAAACATCCCAAGTTTTGAAGCGGTTCTGCCTCCGACACATTAGGAGCAATTTCATGACAAAATTCAGGAGCACTGAACTGAAAAAGCTCTGTTCGCAGGTCGGGAGTACACCCATGATGAGTGAATTTTACCATACAATGGCTCAAATTCGTGCTACGAATAAGAATGCGTTCACGTATTTGAACGATATTCCACATAAAAATTGGGCACTGTGCTTCGACAACGGATGACGTTACGACATCCTCACAAGAAATCTTTCTGAGAGCTTCAATAACGTAACGTCCTAAAGGAATGTCGAACACTTCCAATCACCGCGCTGGTTAAGGCAACTTATAACAAAGTTGTCCAACTATTTGCCAACCGATGTAGCTAGGGCCAGTCAAATGTGGCGGCATGCTGAGTTCCTCTATCCGCAAAATATATGGAAAGATATTCTTGAACCTTCGCAGAAAAGACATCGGTGCGACGGTGCACTATTGTCCCGCATAACCGAGCAACGAGAATATACTCTATTTCCATTCGTGATTATCCAATCCACCAGTAACGGTAAATCTCTCATATTACGAATGTGATTGTGGTTTTTGGAAGCAAAATGGATTTCCATGTGGGCACGCCTATGCGACATGTCATTTCTTAGAAATAATTGTAGATCATCTCATCCTGTACGTGTATATATTAGGTGCGTACATTCGTACATATGCTACAGATATTATGCCTATCCATGACACAAGTGAGATACCTGATACCGGATATTTAGTGATACCGCGTCAAAGTGCTCGATGCAGTCAAACCGATAGACCTCAAAGGATACGATTTACAAATGAAATGGATATGCGTCCGAGTAGGAGAGCACAAGAGTAAAAATTTATATGAATTTTGTAACTCTTTTCAATGAATAAAAATTTGTATTTCTTTGTTATGTTGTTATGCAAGAAGAAATGAGTAATGATATATTTATATTTTTTCTTTTTGCGGGAGCATTGAATAACTTCATAATACAATATAATTAAATATATATATATTCACTAATACAATCACTAACCTAACAATTGATTATTTTTTACTTAATAAAATAATACACATCTTTCCAATTACAAATATCACTAAATTTATTGATTTTTTTTACATATTATCCAAAATCAAAACACTCAAAACACTTCATCAAAAACACTTTATTATCTATCCCACTTACAAATTTATATTGAATTATTTGTACGTTTTTAAAATATAGAGTACAAAATAATGCTCTGACTCCATATTATTATCCCACCTACTCAACTCTACGTACGTGGCATGTTTAACAAAATAAAATAGAAACAACATTCGGATTCCTTAAATCCATTTTGTAGCTTTTCGTAGGTGTTCCCCTCAAACCTTAACTTTTCGGATTACGCTAACATGTTTCCCGTTTTTTTAGACCTAAAAAAACTCCCGTATTTTGGACGCTCATGCAGAGGAATCCCGTAATATGAGAAATCACCCAATTAGTTATCTTCATTCTCACTATAATTCTAAATGCCTTGTAAAGAAAGAAGTAAACATTAGGTGAACTTACTGACTATTATGGTGTAAAGCTATTAAATAATTCCAAAAGTACATGCATCAGGCATGTAAATGGGTAAAAAAAGTGATAAAAGCAACTATTATGAGTTTCAAGATTTAGAGGCGAATAATATGATAACTTGCATCATATCCTTGGGGAAATTCTCAATCCAAACTTTGCATATCTTATCATATGAGGCATGAATACACTGCATTTTCGTGTATAGCAACAAACCCTAAGAATCAAACCTGAGAGTCAAGATGATTTCATAGAGAATCGGAATAGTTCATATATTCCATACAGATTTGCGTTTGATGAGCCAAACCTGTTGTCGGTCACATCTGTTGTTGGAGACAATTGAATTAGAGCATCTGCTCTGGCCGAAACCTGACTGAGAGGCTTCTATTGAGACAGACATGGCCAGATGTAAAACTCGGAGAAGTAGTAGTCTGCGCAGGAATTTATGCGAATCGAATCGACAGTCTTTGAGAGCGAAACCTGAAAACGAATCCTTAACCGTTGGGACTGATTTGCGTTTGGGATTATGTGCAGATAAAGAACACAAAAATATGACTAAGGTGTGGAAAGGTGGATATGAATTGGAGAGAGGAGATTCGAAGGTCGGAGATCTCAAGGAAAAATTGAATAGTTAAAAGTCCATATATGAAAAATATATTTGGAGTGGACAATAAAGAATGGTTAGAGGCAAAAGTGGTTGATTTCGGAAATTTCCAATATCCGAACGGTTCAACCAATATCAGATCAGATCAGAAACCTTCGGTCCAAGTAAAAATATCTCAAGCTTCAAATTATTTTATTGCTCAAATTGATGTGGTTTTTCTTTAAATGTTATTGAAATAAAATATATGTACAAAATTATGATTAAAGTAATTATAAATATGCAATCATTATAATTTAAATTGAACATACTCATAAAAACATTATATTATGATCACTAAAGTATAAATGTAACATTTTTATCAATTTAGCTTTTTCTATTAAGTAAATTTTCAGTGTAAATCTCCGATCTTTATTAAGACAAAACAATCAATTTATAATTGGCTACAAATACAATTTAGAGGAAACTCCAACAAAATTCTACCGTTTGACTTGTCGAAATATCCCGATGTAGCCCTTTTTGGATCCAGCATTTCATTTATGTCTACCCGTAAATTAGTTTTCATATCTAACCTTTTTACTTTTCATTTTTATTTTTTATTTCACAAATAGTCTAAAACTCAATTCAAAATCAAGTCCATTAAATCATAACCTAATTAATTTTCATCGTCATTGTTCGATCATTCCACGAGACTTCTCGACTTCTCCCAGCGCCATTCATCTCTCATTCCCCTCTGTCTAAAACAATCACACTGAGCATGTCATTTTATTTCAATGAGTGATCGATGATTCTTGACCGTGTATTTCGTTTTTTGGCTGAGAATTGCGAGTTTACTACTCGCGACTTGCCATGGGCGAGGGAGCTACGAGCATGGAACACAGGTGCTGAACACTGAGCACGAGAGGTGGACGCGAAGGATGCGGCTCTACTTAATTGACAATGGCGGGCGGCAGCAATCCGGCTAATGAACTATGCCCTGCTGTTTTAGTGTATTGCCTTCTACTACATCAAACTCAAACAAATCAGATCAAACCATCTTACATCATCATATTAAACCAGATGTGATATTGTAGCATAATTCTAAAACATTATCATACCCGTCACAAGAACGAAAAATTATACCCCCTCCGTTCCGAAAAGGTTCGTCAAGTTGATTTTTTTTAGTTAATGACAATCAACTTTGACCAATGTTATTTCTTAATACAAAATTATTTTGAATATAAAAATTATATCAAAATGTTCCTTATTCAAAATATTTTTCTAAAGTATACAATTTATAAGTTATATACAAATGTAATACTTAAAATCATTATCCAAGGTTTGCTATCATTGACCAAGAAAAGTCAATATGACGAACCTTTTCGGGACGGTGGTAGTAAAATTCAACCATTACTCCAGCATTATTATTCTATTTTGAATAGAAATGGTCGATAAATCAAATATCATTGTATAGTAATAATTAAGTTTAATGTAATACCAGCCCTATTATGAATGTCAATGATTAAACTTAATTAATTTGATCATATCGGTCTCTATGCTTCTAAATTGGTATGAAAAAACACAATTTTTTCTAAGAAATTCAATACGAATGAACAACAAATACTAAAAAGTACGTGCATAAATGAGCAAAACTGTAAAATCGGATGAAGTTAGCCATCAATGTCCAATCATGTAGTCGTAGCGCCCTTGCTTGATTCCGTTGAACCTTTACATATATTATTGGGTCTGAAAAAAATATAAATTTGTCCTTTCAATCAATGATGGTGGTTCAGGAGGAGGATGAGTCATCAATAGTATCATAGATGTTTTGAAAAAAAAGATAACCTTTGAGAAAAACATATTTCCTCCGTTCCATAAAAGTTGCAACATTGGAATTTCTGCACTATTCACACACCTTACTTGGACTACGATTTTCTAATAATATATATAATAAAAATATTATGTATAAAATTTTAATAAATTTGTATTAGTGTAAATTTCCAATATGTTAACTTTTTTTAATGTTTACTAATACATAAATAAATATAATTACAGTCAAAGTTGCGCGTTGACAAACGTGAAAGTCAAACTGTTTCAATTTTTACGGAACGGAGGATAGTATCTAGGACTGGGAGAGTATCTTCATTAGTAATTAAACATTAGCATAACATCCCGGAGCTACTCATGTCAATAATTTGAGCAGAAATTACATACGTAGTATAAAATAACTGTCAAAATTGATAGAATAATAAACCACTTTTTAGACATTTTTGAACAATGAAGAAGATGAGCGAAAGGGGTGGCTATAGTTTATTGGCCACAACTACCGTGCCTTCCAAAAACTTCTAGGTACCGTACCACGTCCAGTTGGACCACTAATTTGCTGGCATATGTAATACATTTACACGCAATATACGTTAGTATAGCTATTTATTATTTCTCCTAATTTGCTCGTAGGCCCCTGAGATATTTAATAATTGATTTCAAATGATTTAACGCTAACCGTCCGTTAGACTTCTCCAGCGTCTTCCCATCTACCCTGTCAATTGGTCTAGCTTTCGGAATGGATTCATGCTACCGGTCATCTTGCCGACAGAGAAGATGCAGGATTCGTTAGGGTTCACGTTCGGTCATCTTGCCGACAGAGAAGATCCAAGATCCTTGCTTTATGCAAGGCTTCCAAAGATTCTAAATCAAGCCAACATGCCCTGTGAATCTATGAATTGATGAGTGATCTCAGGCTTGATGTCGCTATGAGGAATGGTCTTCTGTCAGTGGAGGTAACCGAGTTCGAATATGATTATGACAGTCCATCGATTTCGTCTATTTAGGCTCTTCTGGTTAAATCTGGTTGAAATTGATTGTTAAAAAATTACGAAATGGTATCTAGGTATGAATCTTTAAATTATACCGTTTAGAATCCTTCAACAATTGATCCCAATTTAAAGTTAATCGGCCTGGTTTCATGAAATGAAAATGTAGGCTACGTAATGGCACTCTCTTGCATATGTTTCCTTTTTCTTTACCAAGTGGTGCAAGGCCAATAGTAAACCTGTTCAGTCTTATCGTATTCTTGATTGTGTATTTCATGAGGTAACAGTCAAACCTCATCAAATTTTAAAGCTTCATGCTATGGTGATATTCCAGCTTCTCTAATGGCTAGTTGTGCATATTCCAGCTTCTCTAATGGCAAGTTGTGCCTATTCCAGCTTCTCTAATAGCTAGTTGTGCCTATTTTAGCTTCTCTAATGTGCTCATGCTGTTCTGTGGCATGATATTTAGATCAAACGTATTATGTGATTGACATGGTGGGTTGGGCTGGGTTCTCATTATATGAGTGCACTGCAGAGTTCAAATTCTAATGGTTGAACACTAAACTCGCTCAGTCAGGGGCATGCGATGCTCCCTCAACTTTCACTAAACTTACACTAAACTTGTTCACTAGTATTCCAGTCTACGACTGTGTCCAGGAAGGACTCTGTTCTGCTTATACAGGTCCAGTACCCTATGTTAAGGATGGGTTGGTGTTCATTAATAAGCGAATTTTTATGAGTTAATACATTTATGATAATGTCTCCATTTTTTAAGGATTTACAGTTTACCATGAATACTATTGAACTGTGTGCCTTTTTGAAAATTTCTGCCTTTGTGTTTATTGATTGCTTCTCATCTATAGGCAAGCACACTACCAAACTGGGAATACACCACTTGCATTGGTTAGGGAAGACAAGAACTATAGCCAGTATGTCGGCGATACTGATAATAATGGAAAAGTTCCAACTGAACAACACGGTGCTATTATCATTCTATTTTTAAATTCCAAATTTGGTACTGATTCTGTAGAAGAAGGGTAGGCTCTAGTTTTATCTTTTTGTTTCTATTTCAGGTGATGTTTGATATGATGATCCTCATGTTAAATTTGGTTGCCTGAATGGAGAATTCATCGAGAAGGTTAAATTGATTATTATGTTGTGATTTAGCATACTAATATTTTCTTCTTCAGGTTATCTGTCACTATTACTCCCTCCTTTCCCATTTAATGTTCTGGGTTTGACTTGAAATGAAGTGTGTGGAAATGAAAATTGTTTGGTTGATATTCACGTAGACGCAAATGAAAGAAAATAGCTTACACACTTTTTTACTTAAGAGGGAAAAGGAGGGTTAGTTAGGGATGACCCAAATAGGAAAAGTGAAGACAAAGTGGCGACAGAGGGTGTTCTATGTAACTTTTAGGAATATGCTGCAAGTACTTTTTGCTCTTTTCTCTTAATATGAAGTTTGCTTCTTAAGAGCATTAGATGGTGGCATAGGACAAAGTAAACAATAGCTTTTAAGAAATCATTCATAAATGGACAGTATAATCTGATAGGGATGTGTTTGTCCTTCGGTATTGTGTAGTTTGTTTCAATGTTTTCCTCTATACTAGACTGAGATGGAATTGAAATATACCTATCATGATGTGGTCGAAGGGAGCCTCTACATTATTTTCTCTGTTTTAAAGCTTTTTCTTGACTTATTTTTCAGACTTTCACAATTTTCAATTTTATTGTCTTCTCTGACAGGATTACACCCATGAGACCATCTACGTTTCTCTATTACTGAAGCTAAGGTGGATTATTTTTGGTGGATGGGAAACTGGAGAAGGCAGATTTGCAGTACGTTGACAAATCCAACCACTCTCGTGCCTTTGCTGACAGTTATGTTAAGATTACCTGTTATTCTATAAATATAACCATTGAGACAGTTGAGGTGTGCATGATTAAAGTCTACTTCTATTTTCCTGATTATGCACGTTTGTGTGGTTGGGTGTAGGAGAGGGCAGACCGTGCGGTAAAGCTGCAGGGTTGTTTGTAGGCCGGGTTGGGGGTAATAGATTCCCAGAGGTGTTGGAAAGGGACTTTCTGGGGGTGGAGGATATTTATTTGTTTTGTTCGATTGAGGTAAGTTCCATTTTCATTATGAAACACTTAATTATATGATGGAGCCTGATCTGATTATGAAGATAAAAATGGCACTTTATTTGATTTTGACTCAAGGATGCATTTAACATCGTTTTGCTAACCTAGAGCCTCAGCTAGTCAGTTTTTTTCCCCTTGTTCTTCTAATTCTTTCTTCTTCTACGTTTTCCTATTATCAATTTATGATGTTTTATATTTAGCCCATGCCTAACTCTCTCCAGTCTATGTTTAGAAGAAAAAGATCTAATGTGACATATGTATATAACTTCACTTTTAACTTTCTGTACCAGTTTTATAACTTTGTAAAGACTTAATGCAGTTCAGATTAACTGACATTTTTTTAAGTGTAGCATGCTGGGACAATTTTGAGTCTATGAGTCTTACTAGTCAAGCAAGATACTTGGCATAGCTTCGTCTATGAGTCTTAGTAGATATGTCTTCAATAATTTTGAAAAGTAATACCTAAATGACATTGAATTGCTGTAATCTACTCTTGTCGGTGTTCATTATATTCCATATCAGAATGGTATGGTCTGTTGGCCTTCTCAGTTCCAATTCCTCTATTTCTCCCTCCTCTAAAACCTGATATTGGGTAAGGTCTTGGATAATAGGTGTAGGAACAATAACATGAGTATTAAATAACTTTTTAATGTCATGAGAAACACGTTAATGCATAGCATATACACAATACGAAAAAATTGATAAGTAACAATAGATTAATCGAATAATAGAGAATTTATTCAAAACAACACGAAATTGAAAATGAAATTGGAAAAAACTGAAATTGTAAGTAATTAGGTCTAAAATATCCATAGAGTAATCAAGAAATTGTAACTAACTAAATTCAAAATAACTATGAAAAGTAACTCTAATTAGTCTAATTTGTCTCTCTATTGGTTTCATCAATAGTAAAATCAAACATATGATCGAGAGATCTCTTCAACACCGCTTCATGCAAAATGTTGAATTTATCCAAGACCAGGTCTAATGCCATCTTAAGCCTTGTACCATCATCGACCTGTAAATTAAAAAAAAATCATCACATAATTAATCTCTATATGTTTTCGCTTTCTAGATTAAAATATGTCAATGTAATTGAGGTACCTCAATCTTGTATTCACCACTACCCATTGATGCCATCCACTCGTAAACCCACACGCCACAGTCATTCCTGTTATAATGTACAAAAATTAGAGTAGCATTGAGATGTGTATTAATAATTTTTAAGTATAATAAAACTCACGATCCAGGCTGTTGACGGTTTAATCCACTTGGGGTGACATGAGTGAATTGTGAAACAATGTGTTTCCTTGTTTGCTTAAACTCGTAGAATGAACAATCTTGCAGTAGGTATTCTATAAATAATGCCTGAAAAATAAACCATTAAATAACATTTAAGCATTATAGTGCATACTTAAATACGAAGCACTTTGATATTTATTATACCACTGTTTTGATGCTGCTACTTCTTAGTGACATTCGTGACGGATCAGGACACGAATCAAGATATACCAACTGTTGCTTCTCAAAGTCAATAGCAAGTAGAAACCAGTGAAAGTTTCCATCATTGATCGGAACAAATACCTACGGTAAATTAAGTTAATAACTTCTAAAAAATATGTGATTTCCTTTTCATAGTGAAATTCAAGAAAGTGGAAGATTTTTATATATAAACATGTGTACCTTGCGCAGCATATCAACCTTGCCCATGAATCTATCTTTGTACTGTGAAATAATTTTTTGCCTAGGAGCATTCCAAGACATAATTGATTGCTTTAAAAATGAAAAAATGAATACATTCATAACTGCTAATTAGGTGTTAAAAATAGACATTCGTAAGTTGTACTAATATCCTTAGCTTACCGAAAATGTAGTGGGCAAAAACCAATGCCCTTTGTGCTTAGAATTAGACCTTTCATTCATGGTGAGCATACACACACATAAGTTAATAACCTGTAGTGACGAACGTAACCATTACAGAAGGAAATATTATTGTTGAGATCGTGATATATAAACCAAATTTAGCATATTTAACGTGTTTGGGATATTGTTTTGGAAAATATACATTAACTATAATGAAAAATAGCATATTTTTTCATACAGAATCTTGATGGGTCAAAAAGGGTTAGAGACTTACATCTTGGTCGATCATTCTGCCAGGAATTAGCTGTAGAAGTAAATTCCTACTTCCGTCGCAAATATCCATATGAGTTATGACCAAAGTCTCTAAGCTGAAAGCAGGGACACATCAATATTACAATATATTTTGTTATGTGATGGAAAAATATAAAAGAAAAATATTAAAAAGAGTAAATATTTTATTACCCATCATCTTTTTTGAAAAAGATATATGTGCCCACTGCCACTTCTTCATCAGTCAAGAATGTACTTTGTTTTGGTTGGAACGTTCTCGATAAACACTACATAATGATGTAGAACTAGATGAGATCATGTAATGCATTTGTAAAATAAAGCTATAAGAGTGCATGTTATTATACATACTTGTGGTATTTTGGTTCCCATTAACGTTGCATTGAATTGGGAGTTGATGTAGTAACCTGTTGGTGAACAGGTTGTTGTTAATACCACGTCACGACCATTTTTCCCTGAGTTTTTAGAAAACAGTTTCCTTTGCACTCTTTTGCTTGATTCTCCATGATGAAATTTAGGTGGTGTGTGGTGTTGGTTAGGGGTGAATGGTAGGATTTGAGGTGATGTTTGCCATGGGCTTGATTTTTTGTTTTTATTCAGAAAGCTCTCCTTTAAGCTATCCATTGATTGAAGGATGTTGGCCATAGTAGATTCCAATTTGCTTACACGTTCAGCGAGAATCTGCTTCCAAAAGAAACGAAACAAGAATGTCAAGTAGATTTACGAGCTGGAAACAATTAACAGACCAACTTTGAACTCCATTAGTTTGGAACTCGTGATGCAGCAGATACGTAAATATTAACCCGGTAATCAATTTATATGAATACAATCACATCACCTAAACCTTAGCTTAAACTTCAGTAGCTTAATAAAAATAAACAACCTGCCTATTGAAGTTTAGGCTAAAGGCTTCAGCTTAATCTTTCTCGTATTGAGGAGGTTCCCATTTCAAAGTTTAATCATTTGTTTCTTTTTTTCAGTTAAATGTTATTTTTCGATTCTGAATCTCTTATAGTCTGTAATGCTACTGTTAACCAGAAGTGCATTGCCTGGTTAATTATTTATTTACTATTTTATTTTATTTACCTATTTTTCATTCATTCGTGGGACTGTTGGGACTGTTTCAACAAATGAAGCAACTTTCAATTATGTATTGTAATTTCAAGGTATGTACAAGGTATGTACATGATAGACTAGAGATAACTTGACTTTGTTTTCTCAAAACTCATTTTGCTAGGCTTCATCTGGAGCAGTGCATTGTCAGATGATTAACATGACTTACCAAGGAATTGTTCTGATGCATAAGGTGACAAATTATCATTTAATCTCCATCTCTTTCCTTATTTATGCTTGTTTATATTGACTGTTGCATTTCTAAAATTTTAATTGTATAGGTCAACTTCGATTCAAAGACAGAATGTGACATGATCCAGAACTACAAAGTACTGCAGGATGTTTTCAACAATCTTAAAATTGAAAAGGTAAATATTTTTTAATGCGGATCAGCGGATGAGACTTTATTGTTGGCCACTTACCACAGAGTAATGATCTACTATAAACTAATATGCGGAAATTCTTACTTATTCTTATAGGTGTAAGATTAGAAACCTCCCTTGTCAGTTAACTGATATTAATATTATTGGAGAAAGGATTTTGATACTTTTTTCCATGCCAGAACTTGGTCCTAATGTGTATGCAGTGATAATTTGATCCATTCCATTATATTGTGGAACTACTATAATTACAAAGTACTATAATTTTAGACCTGCATTTCAAGTTGATGGTTTAGACCTGCATTTTTATCAATTACAGAGTACTATAATTTTAGTTATATATTCATCATTGTATTGTGGAACTAATTCATACGCAACAATACTGTGCATGTGGTGACTGATGATACAACTATAGAAGGTTGGGCCTGACAAAAAACAGGGTTGTTTTTAAAAATAATCGGACTGTTGTGAGAAAGTAATTGACCATATATTTAGTTAAGCACTTAAGCTCATTGGATATGAACCATTATAAAGAATTGTGTTCGTTGTTGTGGACTATGAGATAATGCATGAGAAGCATGTTTTTGCAATCTTATTTATTTTAGTATAAAAATACTTGTAGGATTGGTATTGACTTATAATAAAACTGAAACACATATATCATCATAAAAATATTGATACTGTGGAATATTACCTCATTGTTGGGCTTCTCATGTGCTTTCAAACTTGCATCATCCCTCAAATTATCACTGTGATTTAGAAAAATAAAATATTACACATGCTTACGCATAACATAGTTGTTAAATTTATTTTCAGGTTAAGAAAACAATATTTACCTAGAAGAGATTTGAATCACAATTGCATCATTCTTGGCTTCCTT
>CAMAPE010000019.1:18062500-18175000 GCA_945859875.1 Cuscuta europaea
CCAAGCATACGAGCATTGCCCTTAATAACAAAGAAATGATTAAAAGAAAAATATTTAATCCAATTGCTTACTTATAATCTAATGGTTATAGAAGCAAAGTGATCTTACATTATTAGTGGTGCCGGTAGCATCAGATTGCTCAGATGACTCGTCGTTGCCCTCCACCTCCCCCTCCTCAAGCACATGTAGTTGATCACGATTGCTCAATGTAGGACACTTGCGTTTCGTATGACCATGTCGCTTACAATGTCCACATCTTCTCCTCTTTCTAGTATTTCTGTCCTTACGAGGAGCACCTTTAGTCTTTACAATTGTTGGATCACGAACCTTGGAGCCATTATTCTGATTAAGTGCATCACCACATCGCTTTTCAAATTTATCTATCAAACTCTCAATGTCTGCAATGAACTCTGAATAAAGCGATGATTTTTTACAGGCCACTCTATACAGCCTGTTACATGCAACAGAGATAGCACCAGACCTCAACATATCCAAGTTGGATAACTCAGAATCATCACCATTACCATCAATCGAGGACATGGAATCAAGTTTAGCTTTTTTTGTCCATCTTTGGCAAATAAGACCACTCGGAACGGAATCAATATTTTCATGCCTCATAGCGCAAAATATGTGTGCACAAGGAATACCACGAGACTCGTACAATCGACAATCACACGCAAAATTACATTCACCCTTATCATACATAACAATGAACTCGGTGTCTGGACTACCGAATTTATTCATTCTGATACAAACATTATCACTGCCATGCTCAACCCTTTCAACTACATTAAGTGTAACAACATTCTCAATTTGTTTCCTAACCTCCCAGAATTTATTCCTTGTAAAGACTTGTGAAGCCCATGACTCATAGGCGTGTAGGGGAGTGGTCAACAAAGGGTCAGTATACAAGGATTTAAAATCTGAAACTAATTCGTTGTGTCTATACTCCTTTATGGCTCTTTCAAAATTATGCATAAAATCCACAAGGCTGTTTTTGTTATGAACATACCGCTTAATGAATGAATTAATTCCTTCACAGATGGATGTTGTCCGAATACCGGCAAAAAACTTGTCACGCATATATGCACTTGCCCACATCATCTTCATGTCATAAACTTTCTTAACCCAGTTGTTGTTGGCGACTCCATGTTCATCAACCATCTTCTTCCACCTGCTTTCAAAATCATCAGGGCTAAAGTTACCATAAATTAGAGGATTAAGATCTTCTAGAAAACGCGAGTTCTTAACATTATCACATGCATTTTTGTGAAGATGCCAAGAACAAAGTCTATGAAAGGAGCTAGGGAGCACTGCCCGAATCGCTTCACGCATCGCACCATCTCCATCGGTGACAACTGCCTTAGGATGTTTACCAGACATGCATTCACAAAAAGTTTCCAGAACCCACTTGTATGTTTCTGTCTTCTCATCGGATACTAAGGCACATGCAAAGATAACTGTTTCACCGTGATGATTGTACCCAGAAAAAATAACCAAAGGCTTGTTATACTTGTTCTTTTTGTACGTAGTGTCAAAAGCAACAACATCTCCAAAGCAATGATAATCAAGCCTGCTTACACCATCCGACCAAAACAAGTTATCGAGTCTCCCCTCTTCTGTGGTTGTGAACTTGGAATACATAAAACTATCACTATCTGCTTTGGCTTGGAGATAAGATAATGCAGCAAATGCATCGCCATCATTTATCTTAGCTCTCTTTTGCTGATCAATGTAATTGTATAAATCCTTCTTGCAGAACCCAACATCGGCGTGCCCACCCTTTTGACCAATAAGCAGCCCCATGATGTGACAAGTTCTAACTCCATGCAAGTGTAAACTATCTACTTGTGCTTTAATGCCGTCACTAATGCTTCTGTAAGCTGGCATTAAATGGACATACTGTGATGGGGTCATCTCATGATTGTGAGTATCCTCAAAATCAACAACTATCCACTTCCTTATATGATTATCGAACTCTGCGCGAAGTCGTGCCATGCAATTTGTACGCGTCATAGGCTTTGGCTCCCTAACACGGTCATTCCTTTCGATGTGCTTCTTACTTCTCAATCCCTCCCGATTACAAACCAAATTTCTCATGATGATATTATTATTTGATTCACGACGCACATCATCTTTTCGGATAGAAAATCCATTAATTTGAGCATAACAAGAATAAAAGTTATAAACTTCATCCTCACAGTCGAATTCGAGTCTCTTAATTTCAGCAGGTGTCAGATCAGAAATTTTTTTATAACCCTCAGGCAATAATCCGTCACCATGGAAATTACCAACAATCGAAGTATTGCCTACGTCTTTAGAAAAATCTACTTCGTGTTCTTCAGAATGTTCTGACATTTTCCAATGACCGGAAGAATCATAACAAAAAATGAAAGTTTGCAATTAAATCTACAATTCACAAAACACATTAAGACTACATCAATATAGGATGTTAAACTAAAAATCTGCCATCGTCTCTTCTAACTGAAAACCCATCAATTTGAGCATAACAAACATAAGTCATAAAATAATTATAGAGGTAGAAGAGGATAGCGATGAAGGCTTTTCTAGCTTCCTTAATGAAGAGGGATCAGGTAAATTAACATCTTCTCTCCCACAGTATGCCATGATGTTTTAAGTATTCTTGTTTAGTCAATCTGCTCTAACAAATGAGGTTTTTGATGTCTTCTAGTTTCAAATTACTTGATAATTTTAAGAAATGAATATGTATAATTTAATGAATCGATGTGTTCTAATAAAATCTATACCTTTATTCATTTTTTGAAATCTAATTTAACAAATGAGGTAGTTGATGTGTTCTAATAAATCTGTCTTCTAGCTATAAAGAGATATCATTATGTTCTTATATTAATATCACTCAAGTCTATATTTTCATTAAATTGAAGTCCTTTTCTTTTCTTTTTTTGTTTCTTTGGTTTATTTCAACTTTAGTTGACTAGATAATTTCTTCACAGTTCTAATTCAATGTTTATTGTGGTGTGATGGTGTCTGAGCAAATGGTAGAGATAAAACAAATGAGCTGGTGCTTACATTGCAGATACCAATCCCTTGGTATAGGAATGTGCCCTCAGGCTCACCTTTTGGTCACAAGCTTTTAGATATATCAGGACAACTAGCTCTTCTATGCAAACACTTCAGATGTCCCTACATGAAGGTTATTCCATTAATAATGAAACTAATTCCTATTTGGTCTCAGGTTGTAACTTTGTTAGGAAAATCTAGTTAAGAGTGACAATAGAATGCATTTAAACATGAAACTTTAAACAATTTTGTATAACTTCACAAATGAGAAGCTGCAGCAATTCATTAATTCAATACTTCAAAACTAAATTAACTTCTATCCTTGGCATGATATATCTTATTTTCTGAGCTCCCAATGCATTCTAACAAAGTAACCACATGTTTCAAGATGAAAAAATAGTACAAGAAAGAGGCTATAGTGTGTAACTTCTAAAAGTAGCTGCTTTGAGGATATGTATTGAGTACTTTTAACCCATACACATCAGCTGTAGTAGTTGTCAAACAAATATGGATGCTAGACTATCGAATACCACAGAGTGACAGACCATTCATCATAAATAATGATTATAATTAAATCAATCTTTGTACTTCGTACAATAAAACTTGAAGTGAAACAAGTCCTAAAAGTTCTAATTTTGATTGGATAATGGATAGCTATTTCGCACAAATTAAAACCCTAAATTAGATTGATGAATAAGACGCATACATACCGAATTTCCTAGAATATTTTGAAGAGAATTCTTCAAACACGTCGAAATTCGCAATTGATTGGGCTACGTCCGTTGACAAGCGAAGCCCGTGAAAAGCGGCTGGGGTGCGCTTAGGTTGCGATGAAGAGAAGGAAACGCCGTTTCTTCTTTCTTCTGTGGTTGCGGTAGTGAGAAGGAAACCGGTAAGTACTTCATTGGCAGGGGACCTGCGGTGTAGAGTAGGAAACCGCCAACGGCGCACTTCTTTTGTTGGTTGCTGTGGAGAGCAGGGATCGGGTAGGGATTAGATATCTCCGTTAGAATTGAAGATGCCGTTTACTGTCCATCTGTTTAAGGACTAAAGTGCAAAATTTATTTTTCTTAAATTGATTGCCTCCTCAATTATATCTATGTGTTTTATAAATCCACTTGTCTATCTATTATTTGGCCACTCGAGCAAAGGTACTGTACCTCTGAAATTGCAAAGGTACCGAAGCAAACACCTAGTTTATTTTTCCGTCCCATGCTCTCGGTCCTCGACCGCTATTCTAATACACTTAATTTGGTTATTACTAATTTACTATTAAGAATACTTATTATTTAATAAATGTAATCGTATTATAGCAATCTAATTAGTTGGATATTACAAAGCATTAGTTGCAAAATAACAGTGAATTAAACCAAATTATGAGAATACCATAAACGGAATAGTACGTGGACACACATACATCTAGGATAAGATTTATGACTCTCTTAATTAAGCCGTTTGGATTAGATAAGATTAGACTCAATAGACAAAATTGTGACTTGGTGATTTTTAATAACTATATTGTATTCAAAATAATTTTAGTCACATTTTATCCATATATTTTCTATTAGTAATATTTTGATAAACAACCGAAAAAATATTATATGTATGTATTTTTGTTAGAGCATTGCCCTTTTCTAGTGATACACAATTTAAATCCAACTAAATTTACCATTTTCCCTTTGTTACACACAAAAATTATTACATTTACTCATTATCATGTATACTACATTATGAGGTTTTTCTTTAAATATTACAGAAATATTTTGTATAATTTATGGACAAAAATATTACTATAGTTATTATGCATAATATATCGTGTTGAGATGCATACAATCATATTCATTAAAGTTACTTTGGTAGTCACTAGAGTATAAAAAGTCACATTTTTTCTATTACTTTTATTTCGATCATATATTTGTCATTATTCCATTATACTTTTTATAAATTATAACGGTGCCTACATCATTTTTTGTTATCTTCATGTGATAAAGTTGCCATTCTTGTTCGAGCATTATCTTGTACTTCTCAATTAGAATGGCTTACATTTTCAATTCAACTAAATTTGCTGTGTTTCATTATTTTTCAAAAATATACTACGTATTACTTTATACATCTTTTATTATACACATTTTAGAGTATTTACAGTCATGTTTAAACCAAATACATCATATTTGTATTAACATACATTGCATTTATGCATATACATATTACATTTATACACCATTTGCAACACATAGTTTATACTACGTATTATTTACAACATCATGTACACTAAATATATAAACTTTGTATCAACAAATTAAATAGTACGGAGTATTACATTTTCAAATTAGTCATGTGTATTTAAGAGATTCACACTAATATCATTTACAATGTAGTAAGTCACTTTACATAAACATAAACTATGCATATCAATAAATATATAATAGTAAGATACATATTTACACCATTTAAAATAGGGCATACATTCAAATATAGCATAAATTACATCATACATTTTCCCCATATATTTGCACAAAATATCAATAAAAGAGTTATTTTTAAATTAAAAGCAACGATGCCATTTGTGGTAAATTAATTAATATTGTTCTTACGGTAGGTACTTCATTTCGCTTCCCGAGTAGACGAACAAGTTGAGAGCCTTTTGATTCGCTACACTTATAAATAGAGCATGTGGTTTAATTTTTTTTTTCCTAATTTAAATACTAAACAAATCACAATAATTGCTTTAATTTCCGTAGATCCAATACTCATGTTTCCTCCAACCGCAATATTTCGCTCTCTAATTGTTCTTATTCTTGCAACAGGTGAGATTCCTACATTTTTCATCTTTGATTTTAATGAAGTTTATCTAATTAAAATATATGGAAACAAAAAGAGGGTCAACAAATAAATATGTTTATCTAATTAAAATATATGTATGTGTTATAAAATCGTAATCATGTTTATTAACATTATTTAGTAATTTCACTTAACCATGCTAACACATATCAATATAGGAATTATGAAGACAATAAAGTGAAAATGATTCTTCATTTGAAAAGCCACAAATGAATCTACTAATTAAGAATTCTAAATGAAAGAATCTTATGTGTCTACAATTTTTAGAATATAAATGACTTAATAGTCACTCATTCATATTAAAATTATATAATATTGAAATATAAAAATTGAACCGATCACGTCTAGAATAGAATAAGTACAACTATCAATGAATTCATTTTCTATTAAACTAAATTATAATTAAGCAACATTCGTGTTTTTCTTAAATAAAAACAATTATTCTATTGTTAGTACTATCCAAAGCAATAATAGTAGCAGAAAAAATAAAAAATAGTACCCCATCATATATGTTAGTCTTTTCCGGAGTCATACTTTTTTGTTAGTTAATCAAACAATAATAAGACTAATAATAACCATAATGATTTATCTGTGCATTCCCTTTCATTCACAAAATGCTCCTTCCGATTCATAATAACTATAGATGTCGTTTTTTAGATTTCTGGGTATGTAAATGGATAAACAATTAAGATTATGTGAATAGTTTTATCGATCTTTCAGCACTAAATTAAATAGTTTCTTGTTGATTTTGTTAAAATCTCACATCAGAAATGTTTGAATCAACGAAGTGCTATATTAAGACATGAGTTACTCCTCCTATCAGATTTACCTTT
This sequence comes from Cuscuta europaea, assembly GCA_945859875.1. NCBI lineage: Eukaryota > Viridiplantae > Streptophyta > Magnoliopsida > Solanales > Convolvulaceae > Cuscuta > Cuscuta europaea. The sequence continues at coordinate 18,069,217 of CAMAPE010000019.1, forward strand.
TAGGATGAAAACTATGTCTTAGATATGAATGAAACATGCTATATATATATATATATATATATACAATTGAATTGTTGGAATGTGAATTAGGTGCGTTTTCACTTCCATGTGGCAATAATGCTCCTTTGGCGTCTTCGGATGATTTGAACACGACGTCGTATGGAGAAACTGGATTGCATAACTACCAATGTGTGGGGAATTTCGGACCTTGCGATGGAACATGTGATGAAGCCTGTTGTTACAGGATTTGCCGGAGTTCATACAGTGGCCTTAATCCCTGCCCTGTATGTAGAGGAAGCCCTATAAGATTTTGTTTATGCTATCATGATTGCTATTAGATTATATATGATTATTATATTAATTTATTTATTACCTTGTACCAACTTTTTCATAAGTAATTCTTGCAAGGATCCTTAGGCATTGTTGCCAATTAATAAGATTTAATTGTTTTAGATCGAGGTTCGGTCTAAATTCGGTGTAGTTATATTATTGTGTTTGTATTATATGTTGGAAAAATAATATATACCATCAATGTTCCATAAACAAAGAATAATATGTACCTTATAAATAGCTTTTAATAATACCAACTATGTGAATATATACCAAGAGTGATAAAAAAATAAAAAATAAATAAAAAATAAAAAATAAAAATAAAATAAAAAGAAAAAGAAAAAGAAAGAAACAAAATAACAACAAACAAAAAAAAAACAAAAAAAAAACCCAAGAGTGATATAGAGGAATTGTTTACTAAAATTTCAGTCATCTAACTTATCAAAAACTAATACGGAGTATCAAAATTTCAAATAAGTGATCATATTTCCAAATATCATTTATTTGATAGTTTTATGTCTCGAGTGACTGTATTTCCTGTTGAAATGTTACTCTGTATTATTTGTATTTTATATTCAAGTAGTTGGTATTAGTAGAAATTGTTTTCGAAGTTTGTATTGTTATTGGTTTATGTGTGATTGTTGATATCTTTGATTTGGTATGATATTTTTAATCTGAGTCACTTGTAATCTTCTCACAGAAATGTTTTGAAATAAATTAAGGAAAGATGTTTTAAACGAGTGCAAGTCTACGTTGAAGTACACCGGATCACTTTCAATAGTACTCCCTTCGTTTGTGGAAAGTTCATATTTCTATAGTAAGATTGTCAAGTGTGCTTCATTATTCCCCCACATTATAAAAAAATTAAAATTCTCATAACATTCATCAAAAAAATTCTTGAGTTTCTCAAAAGTAATGGTTCAATTAGAAGAATAAGAGAATCAAATTTACATCATCATTATCATAAGCTATATTGCACACATAAATTTGATCCTTGATCATAATTAACTTGCTTTTTGCTCTTTTTTGGAGTTAGGGACTTAGGGTCATCCCAAGAGAACTAAAGAGCTTTTCCATTCATCGATTTTAACTTCAAGTCATTGCTAGGTCTGTACACTAAAAAGATATGTACGCGGTTTACAACTATCAATATTCAATACACTAGATTTTTTAATTTTAAATGATTAATAGTCCTTATTCACTAAAATATCTAAAGTCAATTCTTTTTATTCCGAAGGACATCTAATTACAAGTTTGACAATATCAGTATTTAATATGATCCATTTGAATAGGTTTTGTGTTTTTGAATTCAAGTTATTATTATGTCATGAAAAAGAGAAGTATCATACTTTAATTTCCAAACTTTAATGTATTGTCTTTATTTGACCAAAACCTTTAACGTTAATTTTGCTAATTTAGAATGACACATAGTTGTATATATAAGGAATAAACTTTATACATTTAATAAAGCATCTTTTAAGAAATAACATTTTCATGACGTTTTTATATTATAAATAATATCCAATAAACATATAAAATTATTCAAATTTGAATATGACTGACTAATTAAAACTTTCAAAGATGACAAAGTTTCAAGAGATGAGAGAGTATAACTTAAAAAATGACCTGTTTCTTTAGTTTTCAATGTATGTTGAAAGATAAATTTAATTTCTATCAGTTTTTTTTGAGACAATAATTTCAAAATTTTAAACGATTCACCTTTACTTAAAAGTCAAAACCCATATTTTCATATTTTTAACTACATTTGTTTTGGACGAGAATATGTAAAAATGAATTTTATTGGGTTAGAATGACAAATAGTAGTATTTTTGACCATTTATTTATTTAGGATTTTGTATGTGGTTCTTTTTATATCATGTCATTGTAAATATAAATTGATGTTCTTAAAAAAGATTGCTAAAATAAAACTTATTTACAAAGATATGACTAAAGTTACTATAATTAGAGTGGCCATTTAATTTTTTTTTTGGAAATGATCATTTAAATGATAAAATTGAACATAAATTATTATGACTAAGGTTACTAGACTTAAAAGGCATGTTTCTGTAAACAACTATTATTTTAGTCATAACTACATAGTTATTTTATATAAGTTCAGTTAGGACAACTAGTATCTAGAGTACACAACTTCCAAATTGTAAAGATTTATCCTTACTTGATATGAAGTAGATAGTTTCAATCATGCCATTTAGATTGACATCTAGTTATAAATTGATTATTTTAAAGTTAAGGACCATCAACATGGTTCCTTTTTATTTAATTGGAAATCTAGAATCAAATTCAATTATTAAAAAGACTAATTTTTTAAAATTTAACTTAGCCTTTATTTGATGATAATATGTAAAGTAAATTGAGGGGATCTACCAAAGTATAACAATAGCATACTTTGGTAGTGATATTATAAATAAAAGAGGGGATGTTCCTCTATTGGTCGAAAAATCAAAGGTGGATTTAGGTGATCTAAGTTTTACTCCTATTTATGAAATTAAATATACATTTAGTCCTATTTAGGACAATTGCACCTCAAAGATCCCCATTTTATTCTTCTTTTGATTTGTAATTTTAATTTTTCTTATTTTTTTACATCTTCTTCGTTGTAGCTAATAAACCACTGGGAGTAGTTGACTCTAGTGTTTTGTCATAAATGACGGTTATCTTTTGCTATAAAGTTTGAGAGTATTTCCAAGGACCTTCATGACCTGAGTAGTAATATTCAGTTTGTTCCATTTTGCTTATTTTGTTGTCTTATTTAGATACTTGTAATATATAGTTGATTCTAAAATTTTGTGATGGTGATTGTGTTCTTAACTTCTTATTTCGAGTTCATAAAAAATATGAAATACACAGTGAAGAAGAGGGTAATAAGATTGAGAGGGTCATCCAGAAAAATATAGGCTAGGAGTCAAAGAGGAGAAGAAATTATAAGAACGTAACAAAGCTAAATAATATGACAGATAAATATAATAAATTAAAATAATAGATCAAATTATATATTTGTTGTGATACTTTTGTATGTTGTTTTTGTTTCTTTTTACTGCATCATAATTATATTTTTTGTTGCATATTGTTAATTGTTAATTCTATTTTTTATTGTTTATCTAGGTTTCTATTTGTCATCTTTGATGTTTCTTTGGAATAAAAAATCATGTATAAACAAACAACATGAAACACGAAGAAATAATATAAAACAAAATTTTCAAATTTATCAACAAATTAAAAAGAAACATTCAGAAACCACGTGCAACCAAAGAAACAATAAAATTATCATAATAACAGTAACTCAAATTCATAACTATTTCAAAATATTAAAAATAAAAAACCCATATATATTTTTTTCAACTTTTTATTTCATACCTTTTTATATTTTAAGAATCTTATTTTCTACTTTATTTAATCTTATAAATTTATTTTGAATTTTATAATTTTTCACTTTTTATATATTCTTTTTTGAACTTTTTGATTGTTTTCAAATCACAATATTCGTACTATTTATATTTTTTTGCAATTTCTTAGCTTCTACAAATTTTCTACATTTCATTTATCTTTACTTTCACATTGGTATTTTCGAGAATTTAGCTTTTTCTGAATTACTTTACACTTGTTTTTTTGTGAATTTTTCTAATAGTTTATAGACTTTTTTATTGCACTATTTATAATTTTAAATATTTATGTTATTTTGAATTTTTATGTATTATTTTTTAGTTTTGAGCATTTTTTTACAATTTTTATTATTAAACTATTTTTCTTTTTGGAAGTTCTAAGATTATGGTTTTATAATTTTATAATATGTTTATACATTTTTTTAATTTTTAAGATCTTTGGTTTTTCAATTTATAAAAGTGTCATTTTTTGTACATTTTTTATATTTTTAAAAATTTTTATTTTCTAGATCTTTTCAAAGTGGAATAAATTTATACGTAGTAAATCATATTTTGGCTTATTCACGTCGTATTGCTGGTGACGACTTTCATTTTTCCAGTCTAACCTTTTTTAAGGAATACAGGTTGTCATGAGTGGAAGTCTATAGATTGGTCTATTGTGAAAAGAAAAGTGGAGTTACTCTATTTTTGAAAAAAAAAACTTTTAAAGAGCTAAAAACCCTGATATTATTTTTACTTTTAAGTTTATTTGTGAAAATTTCCCTTGATATTTTAAGATGGAGACCCAAACTTTTATTGGTATTGGAATGTAGAATCAATCAAGTGTCACAGGCTAATTAGATTTTGATAAAGCTGAACAATGAACACTAAAATTACAAGAGTGATCTACTCTAATGTAACGATCGGTAAAACAACGAATTAAATTAACATATAAAGTCTTCTAGGATGACACCAAAGCATAGGCGTAGCTAAGGGCATCCTAGCCATCAATCCACCCAAAATTTTAAAATGTCTTAAATATTAGTGTAAAATATTTGGTACTACCACCGTCCCAAAAAGAGATGCAAATTTGATTTTTCTTAGTCAAACAGTCTCGTTTTGTTCACTTAATTTGAATGTCAATTTTTAATTATGTTCTAATTTTATGTTTACAACTTTGAAGATATTTTAATGTAATTTATGAATATGTAAATTTTAATTATTGAAAATTGAATTAATTATCCATACGGAGTGTTGACTTTTATTATTGATTGACCAAAAAATGTTGACTTTACAAAACAAATTGGGACGGAGGGAGTATTAAAACTTAAAAATTATACCGTCCTAGTTCAGTTTTGGCACTTGCCTGCACCACTGCACCCGAGGGTGAAACAAAAAAAAATCACATATATTAGTAGTAACACCAATAGCAGTAGTAGTAATAGCAGTAGTAGTGTATGATAACACATCATGATATTGTAGCATACTTTCTAAATATAACAATTGTACGCGTTGTGAGAACATACGAGTATTAACAATATAATCAAGCTGTATTCATTTAATAACTGTAATCATATAAAAATCTGATATTAGTTGAAATTTAAAAACATTAATTACAAATCAACAGCAAATTGAACAAAATTATGAGAATTCAAAATTTACATATATAGATAAGAATTTAAGGCTGCTCCAAAATTTAGTAGTAAGTACAGTATGTGTAATATATATTAGGTGGTTATTTAATTATATTATTGGTATTATTTTAAATAATAACTCTAACAAGTTGGTAAAGAATTTATTCATTTAGAACGACAAATTATTCCGTGAAATTGACATGTCTATGACATGGTGCACCATCCCAAAAACGGTGTACATTTAAGCCTTATATTAAAAATCTGATGTCATATTCCTTTTCAATCCAACTAAGTGTGCCTTGTTTTATTGTTTTTATTGTTAAGACAAAATTAAACTACGTTTACACATTTTGTTTACGTTTAAATTATAACCATATTTACACCAAGCATATGTTTAATTTGTATCAAGAATTGTATTGATGCAAAGGCATATTACATTTACACATTTTCCACATGTAGTTTAATTACGTTTAATTTTTACACCAAACATAACATCTAATTTTTTTTTAACATACAATATTACAATTTCAAATGAGAGAATTCCCCAAATAAGAGTAAAGCATAGGCAAAATACAAAAATAGGAGTATCATGTTTTGAATAGGAGTAACTTTAGTGTTTGGACAAGTATACCCCTACCCAAGCCCCAAGGCCCAACAACTTTCATTAATAATTAAAACATAAAAGAAATACTCCGTAAGATTAAATATTTTATAATAACATTGTAAAAAAAATATCAAATAAAATATACTCCGTATTAAATAAATAAAAAAATATTAAACTTAAAAAATAAAAACTAAAAAATTTTAAAAAAAATAAAAAATATAAAAAAAAATGTAGGCGTCTGACGGTGCCTCAACAACCTCCCAGCACCACCAGCTCCGACCTCTGAAAAAAATGCCAACTTTTTCCTGAAATGCCATCAACATGGCAGATATTGAGAAAATTTGGCATTTTCAAAGAGTAAAAATGTCATCTTTATGACATTTTAAAAAAAATGGCAGTTTTTATATAAAGTGACATTTTTTCGCCGATTGGAGGTGACATTGCTGGGTGATGACCGAGGCTACGGGAAAGGCCTGTATAACTTTTTTATATTTTTTAATATAGTTTATCTATTTTTATTTATTTTTAAAGTTTTTTATTTTTATAAAAAATAACTTTTTTAATTTTTAATATTTTAATATTGTTGGGATGAACTTAGATTATTTTTAAAATTAAATGGCCTCCATAAAGATATCGTTTCAAGTGAATGAACTTAGAGTTTTTTTAATAGGATCAAATAAGTCATATTTTAGAATTAACTAGGTTAGGGATATTAAGGGTACAAAATTAATGTTTACTCGTATTGAAAGAAGTTTTAAGTTTTACTCCTATTTATGCAATTATGTTTATGTTTACTCCTATATTGAGCAATTTCTCATTTCAAATCAATCACATGCATTTACAATTTACAACATTCATATTAGCATTTACAGTTGATTCCAAATACTTTTTTCGCTCATAATTAATGTTCCCACGATACACTTATAAAGACAACATTTTGTTTGTTTTTCCTCGATGAAATTAAATACTAAAGCTGTCATATATATTAATGGCTTCAATTTGTGCAAATCCAATGGCCAAATTATTTTGTTCTCTAATTGTTCTTATTCTTGCAACAATTCAAGTAAGATTCATATATTTTTTATCTTTGATTTTACATTTTCTAGCTCTTTATTCGAACGAACCGGCGCGGGGACTCCTATTTCTTTCATTCGCCTAGCCATGTACCTGAGACCAACAAAAGGACAAGAGAAATGTAATTGTAATTAAAGAAAAATAATAAGTTTCTCCTTCAAGAGTTCTAATTTTTATTTGTGATTTTAATTGATACTTCATAGATAATATATACGGATTTATGTATATTTTAAAACATTTATTTGTTTATAATTCCAGTGAAACTACTTATTGTACGTATTATATATATAAGATATGAATTATTGTAATGTTTAATGAATAGGTGCATTTTCATGTGACAAGAACCCTGCTTTGGCGTCTCTTGGTGATCTAAATACGACGACGTATGGAGAAATTGGATTGCATGGCAAACAATGTGTTGGGAGTTTTGGGCCTTGCGATAAAATATGTGATGAGGCTTGCTGTTTTGAGCTTTGTCGGAATGCATACCGTGACCTTCATCCACGCCCTGTATGTAAAGGGGACCCAAAATATTGTTTATGTTATCACTATTGTTGTTAGATAATAATAAAAATAATTATTATGGTTATTATTGTTATGTTATTATTATTATTAAACATTTGTAATTTTTTACTTGCAATATATTTACCTAAAAATTCTAAAATTATACTCTCTCTGTCCCGCTATGATCATCTTTGCGTGATGCTATGTGCTCATATAATTCGATCAACTCCCAGGAAGATGAGAGTGTGCGGGCATTTAATTGCTTTTATAGAAATTGCGCAATATAGGAGTAAACATAAACATAATTCCACTATAGGACTAAAACTTAAAACTTCTCTCAATAGGAGTGAACATTAATTTTCAATACTTAATACACATAATCTAATTAATTTTACAATCGAAATTTCTTTATCCTATTCAAATAAAAAATTAAAAACAACAAAATAATAAAAACTAAAAAAATAAATTTAAAAATAATAATAAAAAAATATAGATAAAACACATTAAAAATATAAAAAATTATGAAAGCCTTTCCTGCAGCCTTGCCCACCACCCAGCAATGCCACCTCCGATCGGCGAAAAAATGTCATTTTATAAAAAAAAACTGACATTATTCTTTGAAAATGCCATAAAGGTGGCATTTTTCTCTTTGAAAATTACATTTTTTTTCGAAAACTACCATCAAGATGGCATTTCTGACAAATGTTGACATTTTTTCCGATGATCAGAGGTGGTGGGGTGGTGGAGAGAGGTTGTTGAAGCAGCGGCAGAGGCCTGCACATTTTCTTATTTTTTTTCATTTTTTATTATTTTATTTTTTAAGTGTTTTATTTAATATTTTTAATAAATTTTTTATTTTTATTAATTTTATTTAATATGGAGTATATTTTAGTTAATACTACATATGTATTTTCGTGTTTGTTGTTTTTTTTACCTTTTATTATTTATTAATTAATGTTATTTCTTTTATGTTTTAATTATTAATGAAAGTGGATGCGGATGGGGCTTGGAGCTTGGGTAAGGGGCCTAAGGCCATATTTGTCCAAACACTAAAATTGCTCCAATTAAAAACATGGTACTCCTATTTTTGCATTTTGCATATGTTTTACTCCTAGTTAGGAATTCACACTTATTTCTACCGGTACTTTAAGGCATCTATTGCGTAGATTGGTCTGTTCGAATTATTTTTTTATTCGTGTTAAGATTAATTGAACATGTATCATGCTCATATAAACTAAAATTCTGATAGTTTGATCGCAACATATTAATCAAATATGAAATGTTAATCTTGTTCGACTTCTACTAAAACAACATTCAGTGAAAAAGTATTTGGCTAATTGTTCTTATCGCAACATAAACATCAACCCAGATGGATGAGTTGCTCTAGCAAGAATCTTGAATACAAATTGGATGATACACAACCATACAAATAAATTCTTATTTAGAAGATTAGTTATAAATTTATAATGATATGTACATTTGAAATGACGATGAAGAAGAGCAGCGAGAAAGAACCTTAAAGTCATTGCAACTTAGCAGAGTTTCTCAAAGAAGACAATTAGTGTTGTTGCTTTCTCTTCAGATTTAAGAATGGTCCTATTTCTTTCATCCAAGACTCGCAAGTAATATTTTTTATCATTTTTTCTTTTAAATACATTTATTATTCATTCATCAAAGGGTTTAATGATTTAAAAAAATCAATTGGACTGAACCATTCAAGAACCAGGGCCGACGAATCCACGACCGATACCACCAGCCACCAGGTGCAGTCCTAGTTCTCCCCTAACCGTGCATCCCAAAGCTTCTCTCAGGTATCTCCTTCACCATCTACTCTAAATTCTAAAACGTACGACTGGTACGAGTACATCTAGGGTTGGATTCGGTTCGGGCCACCCGGCATGTGACCCGGCCCTGCCCGGTACTGTGTGGGCCCGGGACCAGCCCGGTCGGGCGGTCCGGGACCGGGTATGGACCCGAACCGGTGGGAAGGGGCGGGGCGGCGGGCTCGGTGCTGGATTAATGTGACCCGGCCCCGGGTCCGGTCTTATTTTAAAAAAAAAAAAAATTGTTTGGGCTCTTGGGCTACTAGCCGTTGGGGGTGGGGCTGGGGACAACCCAAACGGCTATATAGCCGTTGGGTGGGGTAAAGGGGGGGGGGGTCCGGGGGGGTTGGGTGGTGGGGGGGTGATGGGGGGTGGGGGTAAAAAAACCTATAAATACTCCTAATCTTAAACATTTTTTCATATCTCTTCTCCAATTCTTCCTAAATCCTATTCTTAACTCTCTACTCTCTAATTCTCTTATTCTCCATTCTCCAATATATTATATTTATTATTTATAGTTTATATTAATTATCTACTTATATAAACTATAAATAGATATAAATAGTATTATATTACTTATATTTGTTATCTAATTATATATTACTTATATATTTATTATATCTATTAATATAGTTGGAATTATATCTAATTAATTTGAAGTCATTCTATTACTCCCATCTGAAAGACCGAAAGTCCGAAAGAGGTACGAAATTATTCTATTATTTACACTTGTTTAATTACTAGTTAATTTGCTACATTTGACTCTTGTTTAATAGTTAGATAAATAGTTAATTAGTTTTTTACAATTTTTTATTAATTGCTACATTTGACTCTAGTTTAAAAAATATGTTGTACACAAAACACCTTAATTCACTACTTAATTTGCTATAACTCGAATTAATAGTTAGATAAATAGTTAATTAGTTTTTTACAATTTTTTATTAATTGCTACATTTGACTCTAGTTTAAAAAATATGTTGTACACAAAACTAGTTAATTCACTACTTAATTTGCTATAACTCGAATTAATAGTTAGATAAATAGTTAATTAGTTTTTTACAATTTTTTATTAATTGCTACATTTGACTCTAGTTTAAAAAATATGTTGTACACAAAACACCTTAATTCACTACTTGTTTTTCGTGATTATGCACAAACTTGTTTAAATCCGCAATATAGAGGTTATAGTCGCAAAACGGTTAAGAAAGAAATTTCAAGGCTTTATGGTGCGGAAAAGGTAAGGTTACAAAATTATTTTGCAAACTTTGATGGACGTGTTACTTTATGTTCTGACATATGGGAGGATACTTATCATAATTTACATTATTTGGGTCTGACTGTACATTATATTGATAATGATTGGCATAAGCATAAACGTGTTCTTGCTTTCCGTGAATTTAATGATCGTCACACCGCTGAACATATTTATATTTTGATTGAACGTATTTTAATTGAGTATAATTTAATTGATAAGGTGTTTGCTATTGGTTTTGATAATGCTACTAATAATACTGCTGCTATTCCTAGATTGCGTGAATTGTGTGGTTCAACTTCTTTGATGGGTAGATTTTTTCATCAACGATGTGCATGTCATGTTCTAAATTTATGTGTGCAAGATGGTCTAAAAGCGTAGGGAGCATCGTTGGAGGTAGTCAAGGGGGGGATTAGACGTATTTGGGGTAATGGACATCTTAGGAAAAAATGGCATGATTATTTGATAGAAAGAGGTGAGAGATATGTGGCTTTTCCAAAAGATTTGTCTATTCGTTGGAATAGTACCTATAAGTTAATCGGAGTTCTTCTTAGATATAAACAACATTTTCCTGCTTTTATGAAACAATATGATAACTATATTATAAACTCGGCTGAGATCGACACCTGTGAAAAAATTTGTAATGCTTTGATATATTTTAATAATGCAACTGAAACTTTTAGTCATGTTTATAAACCTACCTCAAACCTATTTATTCGTGAAGCTGTTAATCTCGCCGGTGCTTTTTCAAATTTTGAGAATGCTGATTATGTGAGTTATTTTGCTGGTTTTATGAAGGAAAAGTTTTTAAAATATTATTCACATATTCTGCATATTTATGGTATTGCATTTGTTCTCGATCCTCGTTTTAGACTTGGTTCTTTAGAAGAATGTTTGAATTATTATTATTCTGCTTTTTTGGTCCATTGCCAATGTATGAGGACAACCCAATTGATCCGAAAAAAGAATACAATGAGGTTAGTGATATATTTTATGCATTATTCAATGAGTTTTATGCACAATATGGCAATGCGCCCTCTCCCCCGATACAAACATCATCTAAAGGAAAATCAATTTTCAAATCTACGTTTGCCAATCTTATTAAAAAAACAAAATCAACTCCCGCTACACAACAAAACACAATTAATGAGATTTCTTTGTATTTAACTTATGATGTTGATTTTGAAGAAGATGATGATTTTGACGTACTAAACTGGTGGAAGGGAAAAGAAAGAATGTTCCCGGTTTTAGCAAAGATGGCTAAGCAAGTGCTATCAATGCCGGTTTCAACGGTTGCCGTGGAACAAGAATTTAGTTCGGCCGGCAATGTTCTAACACAAACCAGAACGAGGTTGAGCGCTGAATCTCTTGAGATGCTTATATGCTACCACGATTGGTTGAAAGCAGCACGTAGAGCTCAAAAAATTGACATCACTCCATCCCAACACTTTATGGATGAATCTACAACAGAGGGTGGCTCTACCTATGCCGGAGATTCCGATTAAAAATAATTATAGTTCCTATTTAATTTTCAAATGTAGTTCCTATTCCATTTCAAATAAATGCACTTGAAGTTTGTTTTTTAATACTTGTATAAAACTATAAAGTATAAAATATAAATTAAAAAAATAAATATTTAACCGGCCCGGCCCGGCGGGTGGCCCAACCCGTGACCCGGGCGGGTGGCCCGGCCCGAACCGGACCCGTCCAACCCTCGGGCCGGTCCCGGGCCCATGTGATACGAACCGGCGGCCCGACCGGGCCTAGGCCCGACCCGGCCCGAGTCCATCCCTAAGTACATCGTGTAAATCCTCCCATTTGATGATTTGGACATGCAGAATTTGGATTAAAATGCTCCCTCATTTTGGCTTGGACTCATGCCGGGTCGAGCCTGAGCCAGGCCGCCGGTTCCGTATCCATAGGCCCGAGACCGGCCCGGGTCTTGACCATTCAAATTTTTTTTAAACTTCTATTTTAATTGAGGATTTTCCTTAAATATTATTGAAATATAACTCATGGAATAAAATATTACTATAGTTACTATGTGTAGTCAGTATAGGATAGAATTGAACGCAATCATGGTAACTAAAGTTGCTACGGTTCTATTTTTTTTTTTGGCTTTTCCTAGTTAACCCCCAACCCTCCCCCTCACCCCCAAACCAACCCTAACCACCTCAAATGGCCCAAAATACCCAGCCCAACCCAAAAACTTAAAAAAAATCAAAAAAAAAAAATTGGCCCGGGCCCGAGCCGCCAATTTTTGAAGGGCCCGAGCCCGGACCGCCATCCCACCGGGCCGGGTGGCCCGAACCGGCCAACCAACCGGTTCACCGGGCCGGTCCAGGCCCGCACAGTAGCGGGTCGGTCCGGTTCCGGGCCGGTTGGCCCGGCCCAAGTCCACCCCTATAGTCACTATAGGATAGAATAACAATTACGGAGTAATAAATTATTTGAAGTATCTTTGATATAAACATAGTTTTACAGATCAAATTCTTTCACCGGCATGCAATCCAAGATTGCTGTGTTTGGTCCCACTGAAGATGAGAGGGATCGCAACAAGATTGCTGTATTTGATTGCAAGTCTAAACAAATATCATGGTGCAACATAGTAATTTTCACAAGATGGTGAATATCAAAGTGCTTGAAATTTGTGGGTTATTACGTAAAAACTACACAGGAAACTGATAAATGGAAAACACAGAACACTGGATAATTGAGCAAGATTAAAACTGATCTGCTTGGTGACAATGACAGAAGTTCCATTCTAGTACCGCATTCCTCGATCATAAGATTCGAAAGTGGCATCTGCAAATATTAACATCATCATAACTTATTTGAGTGCAATAATAAAGATGACTGAATAGGCATAAAAGAACGTTTGGTAATGTATCATTTGGCTGAAATAACCGACTCTGATGAATTTTCTAGTTTCACTTGCTTACCCTCAGTTGCACCTTTCTTTTACTCTCACCACTTTCACCTTTCGTTTGATTCACATCAGAGTCTCACCGTACCTTTGACCCTCAATTTCAGTTTTCCTTTGATACGTCAATTAAGGGGAAAAAGTTGGGTGACATCCATTTCAGCCAAATAAGTAACTGAAAAGCTAGTTATTCACTGACAAGTCAGATCTGGCTACCAAACTGGCCTGGAATCCCCAACAACTCCCAGAAAATGGAGAACACTTGTTACCAAAAAGAACGACTTGTGAGAGGATAGGTAAGAGGAATGAGCATACCCTAGTAACCCACGCCCAAGCCATGGCCGAGGCATAACTGATAAGTTAACCGATAAGCCTTGTCTCAAAACCACCACTGTTATTGCACGCCCCTGATTTTTCTGTGATTCAGCTGCAAGCCTTTGCAACAAGTTGTCACCATTCTCGACGTTACCAAATTTTACAACTTGGTCCCCAAGTTGTAGTCCATCTTCTGCTGCCGGGGATGCCTCTGTAATCTCATCAATTAGTGCAAAAGGTCTGCTTACAACCATATCAACGTCCATAGCACTTATGCTGGTACTAGTCGTGCCAATAAAATTAGGTGTCACATTTGAACCTGCAGCATCCTCATGGATATGAAAGTTAATAGTTAAACTGCATTAAGAGGAGCTACCCTCCAATTTAATTGGGGGGGGGGGGGGGGGGGGGGGGGGTTGAAGAAGTGTTGGCTCCCTCCCCTTAATATGCCCGCCTCAGCGCTCAAACCAAACTCACCCTTACTGCAAGTTGGTTCAGGACTTAAAGAGTACATCTAAGCTACGCAAATTATACATACAATTAAATTGCAATACCTACCAAAAGAACTAGTAGCATTAGTTTGGAGAGACTTGAAAGAGGATTTGATAACAAGAGGAAAAAAGACAGGATATCAACATATCATATATTCTGATTTATTCAATAGGTTAGTAAATGTATTGTACAATATCGGCATATTTCCCTTCTTATTTAGTTGCAATACTTTTGAATTTCTCGTTGTCAATTCAACTCTATGACCATTAATATATTTAACGGGCTATTTGTAAAAATTATAAATAGAACATCATCAGAAAGTTCACTTCAAGACAATTCTTTTAATACTTTTCATTGTAATTTTTTTAAAACCTTAATAAATAAAATTTGGACAAAGTAGTGTACACGAATAGTGTAAAAGTCAAAGATACGGACATACTAAACAAGGATGTTCTTAGTAGACTAGCAAGCACAATGAAAACAAACAGGGAAAAGATGCGGACATACTAAACATGCTAAACAAGGCAAAAACTCAGTAAACATAGGCAGTGGGCACCCATGAACTAACAAAAGAATCATCTTTCCCATGTAGATTTCTTTCTACTTTATTGTTACTGTAATAGGAAACTCGACTCATTGATTCTTTCCATTAGTTAAATCAACAATTGAATCTAATTAAAGGTATAGTAATTAATTATTTATAGCAATTCTGCTGTAACAAAATTTAAAAGTAGTATCCTGATTAAATGTGATTCTTTTTTATTCATTACGGATGGAGGAAGTACGTAATTAGTAATTGCAGAATACACCATCTATAAGAGAAAATAATGTTCTCCTACTGAACATCATTACAGCACTGAAAAAAGGGATCCATGACCACGAAGAATGGCAAATACCTGAATCTTGGGTAGTAGAAGGTGTGGAAGAAAGTCTAGATGAGTGCAGAACTTGGATATACTTTTCCATTTTTTCTGTTAAATCCTTGTGATCATTCCGCAGCTCTGTAGATGATAGATGCACACTGATCACAACTCCATCATAATTAAAAAATCAAAAAACAGAACATCAAACTTATAGAGTTATAGGTCTACAAACATTACAAAAATCTTTGCAAATAATTGTTATGGAAGTTACCAGCAAGCCTATGCCGATCAGCACGCACCGCAGGAATGTCAATGTCTGCTCTCGGGAAACCCTAAAATTAGATGGAAAACAAAAGAACCACTTCAAATCAAAACTCAACATGTTTGAAATCAAAGCCGCTCTTAAGCAACAGAGCAGCCTTAAGAATTAAAAGCATCATATAAGATATGCACGGAGAAAAGGTGGAATTACCTCTGAATCGGTAAGATTTCCGGAGAGACCAGGTCCGTCAGGGCAGCAGAGGCGCTGAATAATGGCATTCATCTCAAGCTCCACACTACTCCTTTGCTCCATCAGCTTTATCGCCTCGGATTTAATGTTCGTGCCTACCATTTCCCTTGATATTTCTCTACAACCTTTCACTAGGGCTTTGCTGCTTCCCCATGACAGGGTTTATGTTCCAGACAGTAGGTGTCAAAAAATAAGAACAATCATGGATATATATTTTCTTTTTTTCCAAGTCATGGGAAAATGTTAATGAAATATAGATGTGGGCGTGGTCGGTTAACTGGGTTTCTATTAACCAACTATCGGTTAACCGAGAAATCGGTTACTATACTTTTTATACAAATACCCCTACCATAACTTCGGTTAACCGGCCCGGTTAACCAAAGCTTCAGTTAACCACAAATTGGTTAACCAAAAACACCAAAAAAAACCTAAAGATAATAGACTTGCCAAATCAATATCTAGTACTAGTATACTATAAATATAACTGAATAAGCTGACAGAGACACATTACAAACTCCAGCAAATATATACGGAATATTAAATTTGAGTACCTGTTAAGTTAGATAAGCAAGATTCTTCTTTTTACTTGGTTCTGTTGAGAGTAATCATAATGTATATAGTATCAAATTTATGTGAATACATGAGAATTCATGAAATCCTAATACTAATATACAATAAAATTTAGATCTTTCCAGCTAGGCAAGCTGTTTCATAGCTAGGGCTAGGCAGATTTTATTGAATGAATTCAAAAAATCCATTTTAGAATCAAGGTGAAAAACAGAATACTGAATACGTTCGCTGCATTTGAGTATTCTACTCCTTACTGTTTTTTGTTGGGCACCTACCCGCTGCACCATGTGCGAACATAGCTAGTAACAAAATATATAACGAAGCATCGATTATGAGCTCTCTGTTCATAATAAAATAAAACATGTCTACTCTAGGCGGCGACGCAGCGTGTGTTGTTTCGATTTGCATATCAATACCAGATTACCAGTTTCCATAAAATTGAAATATTGCCGAGGATGAGTATTTTACCGGATCGAAGGAGAGCTTAGGAAATCAAGAGAGCTTCTTCGAGTAAGAGACAGGGCGGGCAGTTCCGTGTGAGACAGTAGACAGGCTAAAAGTAAAAACCTACGTTTAAGAAACCATATACTCCGTAATATACGAGTACTAAATAAATAATTGTATACGTAGTACAAAATTAAAATAAAATTATTACATAATAATTAACTGACGATGACACTTGCTAACCATTTAAAAGTTAATACAGTCACATAATACTTCAAAATATCATTTTGATTTTATTAAAATATATAATGATACTTCGTATTTGTTATTTTTATTCTACATTTATTATATGATTTAACATGATTTTTATTTTTCAACGAATAAGTACTAATATTGAAATTGAGATTTTATTGGTTAAAAATGATTTAAAATTTGGAAAAATAAAACCTTTTTTTGAAAAAACAACCAAAATTCGGGGTTTTCCAGGTTTGTTGAGTTTTTCGGGTCGAGTCTAGACAAGGTTTTTAGGGGTCGGCCGAATTTTTCCGATTTGTAACCACTTCCGAATTTTGAACTAATCGAATCGGATTTTGGTCGAGATCTGGGGTTCCGAATAGATCCAGCCATTCCAGGTAGATTTTTTAGACATAGCTAAAAACAACTAAGCTATGGGCCATAGACTCGTTCCCACTTCCCACCACGAGGAAGGTGAGGGACTGAGGGTTGGGTTTCGACTTTCGAGTTGTGACAACCCTTGGTAAATATACAAAGCATGTATGATTTGAAATAAAGAGATTTCTCAAAATATGAGCAAATAATTTTGGAATTCCTAAATACATTATCATGCTTCAATTTTATGAATAAGAGTAATTACTAGTATATGATAGAAAAATCTGTAATCGTACTTAAAACGGGAAAGTCGTTGTTTTTTACGATTGACCTCAACAATAAAAAACAATTGAAAATTTATTACACCGTGGAAAAAATACTTTTTGTTAATTATATGTTTGTGTCTATATTTCTATTTTCTCCCATCATCACGCGTCGTTAACACTTTTGCATTGGAGATACTCTTAGATATGCCAGTATAATGCCTTAAGTGGCAATATTTTTCAAGTGTAATACTCTTTCCATCCCGCTAAGAATGTTTCATTTACTTTTTCGTTTTGTCCCACTAATATTGTCACATACCAAATTTGGTAAAGTTTGTGGTTCTAAATCATTCTTACTTTATTCTTACTTTATCAATTCAATATCAACCGTATAAACCACTTTTTATTGATTTGTGTGTCACTCCCTCTTGTCTCATTGTTAGTGGAATGGAGGGAGTAGTAATTACTCCAGTTTAGATAATACAACTATAATGCTCCTATTTTGAAATTCCAACACGCTCTTACTCCTATTTAATACAATTTCATTAAAGATTATTATTTTTCATTAAAGATTGTTTAAGTATTATGATTGTAGTTTTTTTACAAATGTAAATTTAATATGGTGCTAATTGCATAACTTAAGTTCCCTAAACATTAAGGATTATTCAAGCCTCATTTTTTAAAGGTTTTAGCTTAAATAAGACTTTAGTCTCTGCAAATATGAGGTACCTTGTTTTAGATCTATGTGATGGTGCCAGATAGAGATAAAAGTCTAGAGGGGGTGAATAGAATTTTAAAGCTTTTTCAACTTTAAAAACTTTTCCCTAGTAGATGGGATGATCTATAATCTTTTGGGAGATTGTAGATACACAACGGAAATCTTGACCTCTAAATAAACAGTGTATACCAACTTTCTGTGTTTGAGTGGGGTTTGGACTTATTTAGATGAGCAGTTGATTGGGCAGCTGAGTGAACTGCAGGGAACTGCTGAGTCAGCTGCTACGGAAAGATGAAAGTACGAGGAAGTTGATTAGAGAATCTTACTCAGAATGATGAGAGCTTTCTGGAAATGTACTGAGCTGAGTTGAAGTGAAGGTTTATGAGAGCAGTGGTCTGAGTAGTTGAGTCACCAGGGAACTGCTGAGGCCCCTGTTGAGTTAAAGGATGATTCTCAGAAATCTGATTAAACAGACTTGTTTGTAATGATGTTATAAGGATCTTGTGATGTTGAGATGTCTCAAAGAATGTATATATATGGGCAGTTGGCTGAGCAGTGGGGTAATGTAAGGCAACTGCTTAGGTTACTGCTAATGGACTACTTTCTTTTTATGAGAAGTGTTTGGTGTGTGCTTTGTTGACTGAAAGAAAATCAACACACATCAGTATATCCTGGTTCAGAGGTGGTGTAATCCTCTTACATCCAGTCTCACCTTCTTCCAGATGGATTTTCACTAAAGTATTAATCCCAATACACTTAGTGTCAATCTAGCCTTTATAACAAAACAGCCTAGATTGAAGGTGTTTCACAAGGAGTACACACCACTCTAGGGTACTCAATCCTTAGGTTTTCTCAATTGATTCAGTGGGAATCAAAAGGTACTCTATCTTATCCAACCACACTTAGAACTTGATAACAAAGTCCTTCCAAGTGTTTACAACAATTTATGATATACACAAATGAATTGGCCACCAACTATGATCTAAACTTCCAGGATGTAGCAATGAAAAGTTCTAACTTGGAAGTTTAGCGAAGCATGAGTCTAAGCAGAGAGCAAAGTTAAACAGGCACTTTCTCTTTTATTTGCTAGATATCTCTTAGATGCTTTAGTGATATTTTCTCTACTTAGAACACTCAAAAACTTACTTTAGAACTCATAGTTCGTCCTATATTTATAGGCTTCTCCAGTTGATTAATCCCATCCGTTGGTTGAGCTGAAATAATCTTTGATGTTGAATTCTGGCAAAGACGTGTTATTGTTCGCCTTCTTGTGCTGGAGCAGATATTGGTGATATCCTTTATCTTCACTGATGAGCCGCTGAAAGATCACATCAGGATCAATTTAATGATTTCATTGTGTGCGTCCCATGCTCTAGGCCCCATGAACGTTTTACCATTAAATGCCTATCAAATTTTGTCTTCAATCATACACATGCAATGTATATGAACAATTTTGTGGCAAGATTAATTTTTGTGTCAAATAAATTTATACTGGTAGGATTTGAATATCCTTTTAAGGTAAATAAAATATACCTTATTGCATTTTTATATTCCAGCAAAATTTATTTGTTACAAAAATTGTACATTTGATTTTTGTGAAGACGTTCATCCTTTGATGAAGCACGGCGTTGGCACCTGCCTGAAGATGAAGGACGGCGTTTGGAGACGTTCGTCTCTTGATGACGACGGCACTGATGTAGCTATTCGTCATATAAAGTACCAATCTTTGATGATGTCCTTAAGATGAAGGATGGCATTGGGGACGTTCGTCCCCAGATGACGACAACGCTGATGAAGCCGTTTGTCATATAAAGGACCAAGCTCTGTCTAAGGTTTAAGGATCACGTTGGGGATGTTCGTCCCCTGATGACTATGGCGTTGATGAAACCGTTTGTCATATAAAGGACCAAGCTCTGAAGTTCGTCTGAAGTTGATGGTGCTGGGGACGTTCGTCCCCAGATGACGACGGTGATGATGAACCCGTTCGTCATTTAAAGGACCAAGCTTTGAAGCTGGTCTGAAGTTGATGGTGCCGGGGACGTTCGTCCCCAGATAACGACGGTGCTGATGAATCCGTTCGTCATTTAAAGGACCAAGCTTTGAAGTTGATCTAAAGTTGATAGTTCTAGGGACGTTCGTCCCCAGATGACGACGGTGCTGATGAATCCGTTCGTCATTTAAAGGACCAAGCTTTGAAGTTGGTTTGAAGTTGATGACGTTGGGGACGTTCGTCCTTTGATGACGAACTGGGCATTGGCGCCCACCTGAAGATGGACGGAGTTGGACGCTCGTCCCCTGATGATGGACGGTGTTGGACGCTCGTCCCCTGATGATGATGGACGGCGTTGAGGACGCTCATCCTTTGTTACTTTGATCAACTTTGGGCAGCGTCACCCGGAGTTAGTAGAACATAATGTACAAGAGCAAAGTATAGTGGCATCATCAAAATCTATGAAAATTGGGTACTAACACTGTGTATTTTTTTTTGTTTTTCATCATGGTATATCCACTATTTTGTTTTTAATCGATCTTTAACTTAGAAACTACTATTTAAGCTGAGATGTCCAATTTTAGTAACTTTTTCATCATAATTAATATATGTACAATGTTGTGATGTAGGGAATGTGATTGACATTGTTGATAAAAATTAACTAAAACGTAGAAGACCATGGAAAGAAATAAAGATAACTAAATGTCATTGACTTGATTTATTAGTATTTTTTATACGGCGTATACATTGTACACATTATTGCATAAGAAATGCTCTTAAAAACCTTCCTCAATTCATCCCAAAGTAACTTTCCGGCGACTTTTCCAATGGCGGTTCCCGGTAGCGGCTTGGCATGTGGGGGGAGGTTAGGGCAGAGGTAAGATATGGGGATGTTTGGATTTGCTTCCTAAAACTGCTTCTGCCCCTTCAGGGAGCAGAAACAGATATTGAAGTGTTTGGGTGAAAGTGCAGAAGTACTTTTGGGTGTTCCAAATTACTCATAAAAGCAGTTTTTTAGAAGCTGGGGAGGCCAACTTCTGAAAAATTGATTATGATTCTGTTTATGCTTTTTTGTACTTTGTATTTCACAAAGTTATATGTAGTAGTTAAATATTTATGTCATTTTCCCAAAGTAGATTGAAGTAGAAATTGGAGGATGAAAAATAAGACGTTTGTTTTCAAAATGAAAGTGAAGCAAATATCAATAGAAATAATGGCCTAATATTACTACTAGAGTTTTAGTTGACAAAAATATGACTCGTTTTCCAATGGACAGAAAAGTGACAAACATCCAGCCCGCCCTCTTTCTTCACACACAACCCAGTCCGTCTCTTCCCATGTGGCGCTCTTCTTCGCACCGCATGCATCAAAAGCTCTTTCTAACCAACGAACACGGACAGAGAGGCTAGCCATCGATCTCCATCGCAGATCACCTTCCAGCGCCGCAACCAGCTCTGTCGCTGCCGATATCTCTCCTTCTCCTTTCTTTTTGTACACGAAATCTCGTTACCGACTTCAATGGAGCTCGTCTTCGTTGAAGGTCTCGTCGGTCGGCGACGTCAAGCTTCTGATCTCCACGGCAATGGTGTGCTTCATCGATCTCGTCCTGATTTGGTGTTTGGGGCAACTGGATTTGGGCAATTCGTAGAGGGGTTGGGCTACTGCGAGTCACAGAGGTTTTAGCAACGCTATAGTCAGGTGGCGGCGGGCGCTGGGCGGCGCTAGGGCAGGGGCGCTGGGGTAGGGGCACTCTGGGACAGGTAGCCTGGGATGGGGCTGGCACTTTGGCAGCGGTGATGAGGCACTGAGACAGGTGGGCTGGGGCTGGGAGAGCAAGGGGTGTGCCTGGCCTGGGGGTGGGGCTGGGGGCGGGGTAGGGTAGGGGAGGGGCTGGTGATGGGGTTGGGGTTGTAGGCGGCCTCACCCATAGCGGCGGTGTCGGCAGCGGTTGGACGACGATTTTGGAGCGGAAACTATGGAAATTGTTTAACAGTTTGACCGCAAAGAGTTGCCGGAAAAGTTTTTGGAAGACAGTGACACGTTTTACGGGGACATTGACATCTGAAAGTGATATGAAAAATGGTAGTGACAAATCGTAGTGACACGAAAAAACTAAAGTGGCATGAAATGATTGGTGGGGGCCCTGTTGGTGGTGTACCGTTTCGCCGGAAAATGTTGTCGAAAAATTTTTCGACGGATATAGTGACTTTGAAAAGTGACATAAAAATCTAATAGTGACATACAATAGTGGCATAAAAATCAGGCAGTGACATACATAGCAGTGACATCAAGTTTTTCCATATATGTGACCTTCTTAGTCACATTTTTGTCATTTTATGGAAATTGTCACTTTTTTGAAAATTAGCTTCAATAAGGTAATATTCAAGGAAAAAGCCCATATCAATAACCCTTATCAAAGAAATTATATCATATAAATAAGGAGGGAGTAATATTGCAAAAAAAAATGACTGATCATGAAATGAAAAAAATTGATAATAATGTGACATTACATAGTCGGCTGATTATAATGGTACTTTTAGCAACCATCAATATATTCAATTTTAAATTATGGTGACCTTGATGATACATTGATAGTAATTATATTGACATTTCATCAATATATTTTATTTCATTAATATTTATAGAAAAACATGTATTTGCATACGTATAACAAAACTAAGGTACATATAAAAATATACTCCCTCCGTCCCGTAAACAACTTTACACTTTCCTTTTCTGGCAGTTTCGAAATTAATTTCACACTTCTTCCCACTTCCTTATTTGGCAAATTCTCTACATCCAAACAGTGTCAAACAGTGTCAAACAGTGTCAAACAGTGTCTAAACAGTGCCAAAACAGTAACATTTATCTCCTAGTAAGTTTATTTCCTTAATATCCGTGAAGTCAAACTGTGAAGTTGTTTACGGGACAGGAGGGAGTACATAATATTAAAAAAACGTACATGCCTATTTTTTACTACATTCTAGAAATTTTTGGGAAACACCCAACTTCATAAATTTCTCCCAAAAAATCTCTTAGCTCAGCTACAGGAACAAGTCATTGCATTTTGCATATGAGTAACTCTCGGAACCAAGCATATTTCCATTACACTACACTCTTATACAAACAAGAGAAAGAACTAATTTCTCTCCTAATTATATTCTTTGCCACTCCTCTTATCTAAACTACCTCCACCTTTCAATCTTTACCAAAACTTGAATTCCATAGTGTTGATGGTATTGGTCCACTTCATTTATTTATTGGTGATGGAGTATATGGCCCGGGAACCCCCGGCCCACAGACTCCTACTACTCCAGCAAAGGCCCAACAGGCCCAACAGGCCCAAATCACAGCGCCCAGAGTACCAAGCAGTCCGCACAACGCACAGGGGTGCCTTCGGACTCCTGGCCGAAGGCTCCAAATTGTCACAGAGCGGGTTTCTCAAGCAAATTAGGAAACTGGGAGAAAACGGCGAAAACAGCAGCCCTCGGCACTGTGAGCCCTCTGCACCAGGGTGCCATCGGGCGGGAGAGCCCTCGGTTACTGCTCTATAGCCGAAGGCATCTCACTCGACAAGATATCTGCCTCACATGCGTACAGATCACCGTACCCCGCACAGACGTCCCGTCCAACAGCCGCATTAAATGCGGCCACATGCGGCTGCCAGCGCCAACCAGTTGAGGTGACCCCTCGGCCAATGAGCGCTTGACACGTGACCCTGCCCGGCATTTATTCATACTATAAATAGCACCCCATTTCCCCATTTGTAACCACGCTAAATACATATCGAATATACACTCTCTCTCTTACTTGTTTGCTCTGACTTCTCTCTAAGTTATTCCCCGTAATAACCCTTCGGATATATACCCCCGGGTAGACTATCCATCATTTGGTGCTCTCGTTGAGAGGTTGAACAATCGAGTAAGAAACCCTCCCCCTCGACCAAACACAAAACACTAGCCCTCTATCAAAATGGTGAGGACAACGCGTGCCAACTCAAAGAACGTAGAAGATAAGAACCTGCCCCTCGGCGACGTCAACGCCCCCGAAGCCTCTCACAGGGCTCCCGAGGGCGGTGTCCTCGCTGGGCTGGAACAGGCGGCCGTCGACCTACGCCTTCAGATCCAACAAAACGCCCCCGATGCCCACCTCGGCATCGAGGCCAAGAAGAAAAACCGGAGCGATGACCAAGTCAGCCCTCCGGTTCTCACCATCGACGTACAATCGGCGCTCTCCGCCTTCATCCAAACGCTCACCCAGAACCCGGGTGCCTTCGGCACCCTGGCTCCAGCTCACCCTCAGATCGGGGAAAATATCATACTTCCCCCTCTGCCACACCCCTTCGGAAATCCCACCCCTCGAGTGAGAAACGACGAAGGGGTGGTGGCCCAAGAAACATCCTCCCAGGAAGTTCAGTCCCGGGACCGCCATAAAGACAACAGGGAGAGGCCCCGTACTTCCGCCCTCAACCGGCTCGGAGGAGGGCCAGACCGCCGAGGGGTCCAAGACCGCCTCGGGGGAAAACACTCCAAAGGCCCCAGGAAAGCGGGGGATCTGTTTCGAGGGCAGACGAGGAGCGTCCCCCTCGGGACAAAGGCAAGGCACCCCTTCATGCCGATGATGCTCGGCACCAAATCAACCAGGCCCACTCGGCCCGGGTTCGTTCGCAGGGGGCGGAAACCCTCCCGAGGGACCCCCGGGACGAGATTATTGCGGCCCTCCAGCGCCGTCTTGACGAAATGGAGTCCAACAAAGCTCACGCCACCACCTCCACCCCTCACTCAGATCTCAAATACGAGGCCATGATGGCCAAAATGGAGGAGTTACAGAAGAAGGTGGCCGAGGGCTCCGGGGAACCCGTCATCCAGCTCCGGACTCGGACGCCATTTACCCCAAGGGTATTGGCGGCCCGGATCCCGGAGAAATACCGAGGGCAACACATACAGCCCTACAGCGGGAAAACGGACCCCCAGGAACATTACAGCAAGTACCAGAACAGCATGATGATGGTGGGGGCGTCAGACGAATATTTGTGTCGTTGGTTCCTCTCCACCTTAGAGGGACCAGCATACGAATGGTTCAACAGGCTGCCCGAGGGCTGCATTGATTCGTGGCAAGAACTCGCCCAACGATTCTTGACACAATTCGCCGGGAGGCGTCGCACAAGGAAGCACTTCTCCCACCTCCTAACAATACGCCAGAAGAAGGATGAGACCCTTCGGGATTTCCTGGAGCGTTGGAGGACGGAGGCCGACAAGGTCGACGGTGCTGATGACGGGACCCTCCTGGCCCTCCTACAAACCGTCCTCCGCACCGGCAACTTTTCAAGGAGCCTCATCATTGAACCCCCCCCCCCCCCCGCGACTACATAAGGGCCTTGCAGCGGGGGGACCGGTATGCTGAGGTCGAGGAGGTGGAGAAGTATCACCAACACCCGGACCAGCAGCCCCCGAGGGCCGACAACAAGCATAACCGAGGGCCGGGGGCTCCTCCAAATCGCCCCAAGACTTCGGGACCCTCCGATGACCTCCCTCGGCAAGGCCAAGCCAAGCCCGGGGGAGGTTATAAGAATTACCCTAAGACTTGGGCCCAACCCATTCTCCTGGACCGCCCTCGGACACCATTGACGCACCCCGTCAGCATCATCCTCGATTTTGCCGAGGAGAGGGGCCTCGTTGAGCGCGACTCTCGCGCACCCCCGGAGGTACACGCTATCAACCCTCAGTTCCCCTACTGTCGCTTCCATCGGCACCAGGGGCACAGGACCGATGACTGCCATCAGCTGAAGACGGCCATCGAGAGATTAATACAGGCAGGGCACCTGTCCCAGTTTGTCCAGAGCCCTCGGCCGGAGGGACCTTCTCATCAGGGACCTCCCCGAGGGCGCCATACGAAGGTAAATGCCTGGGTGAATCCAAACACCATCCCCCTCGGCAAGAAGAGGGAGATCGGAAACTTGGAAGAAGAGGAGGAGGAATACCCCCACTACCAGGAGAAGAAACGCCACATCCTCATGATCACCGGTGGCAACACAGGGGGTAATTCCACCAGCCAGCGAAAGAAGTGGGCTCAATCGCTTTACGTAGGGGAAGTCACTCATATGCCCCCGGTAAAGCGATTGAGGGAGGAACCCATCACCTTCACCAACGCAGATCTCCCTCCTACTTCTTCTCCTCACAGGGATGCCTTGGTGATTCGAACGGAGATCAACGACACCATCATTCACCGAACTTACGTTGACACGGGCAGCTCCGTCAATGTAATGTACCTTAGCACCTTCAGAGAGCTGCATCTGGAGAGGGGGTCCCTTCGGCCCATTAAGACCCCTCTTGCCGGCTTCACCGGCGATACTATTGATTCCGAGGGGGTAATAACCCTCCCGGTGATCTTCGGCGACGGGATCCGTAGAGCCCAGCTCGAGGTGGAGTTCGTCGTCGTCAACATTGACTGCGCTCATAACATCATCCTCGGCCGGCCAGCCCTCGAGGACCTCGAAGCCATCATCTCCATGAGGCATCTCTGCCTCAAGTTTCCCGCCGAGGGGGGCATTGGCTACTCCCGGGGGAACCAAAAAATTGCCCGCGCCTGCTATCTTCAAGTCACTAAGAAGGTCAGCAAGACGGAATTCCGTGTTGACACCATCACCGGAGCCGTCGACCAAGAGGAAAGAAGGCCGAGGGCTGAACCGGCCGAGGACGTAGAAGACTTTGCGCTCGATCCGGCCCAGCCGGAGAGAGTCGTGAAGATTGGAGCCCAGCTCCCTGAAGATTTGAAGACCGGTATCACCGACGCCCTCCGCGCCTACTCCACTGTCTTTGCATGGGGGCCGGAGGACATGCCGGGAATCAGCCGAAGGGTCATCACCCACCGCCTCTCGGTGGACCCTTCGGCAAAGGCAGTACAGCAACGAAGAAGGCCCCTCTCCGCCGAGAGGAGGGAATTTGTGAAGAAGGAGGTCGCCATGCTCCTCTCTATTAAGCACATCAAGGAGGTGAAATACCCCTCATGGCTGGCGAATGTAGTCCTCGCACAGAAGCCCCCTACCTTCCGCATGTGCGTGGACTACACTGATCTCAACAAAGCGTGCCCTATGGATCCATTCCCTCTACCAAACATTGATCAATTGGTGGATGAGACCGCAGGGTGTGAAATCATGTCCTTCCTCGATGCCTTCCGAGGGTACCATCAAATATTCATGCACGAGGAGGACGCCGAAAAAACTGCCTTCATGACTCCCGAGGGCATCTTCTGCTACCTAGTGATGGCCTTCGGCCTAAAGAACTCGGGGGCCACTTACACCCGGATGGTGGCCCGGGTCTTTCAAGCCGTCCTAGGGCGCACCATGGAGGCCTATGTCGACGACATGATCGTCAAGAGCAAACAATCTTCCAGCCATGCTGACGACCTCCGGGAAATCTTCGCCATCATGCAAAAATTCAACCTTCGGCTAAACCCGAAGAAGTGCACCTTCGGCGACCAAGGGGGCAAATTCTTAGGCTACATGGTGAGCCGGAGGGGTATTGAGGCCAACCCCGAGAAGATCCAGGCCATCATCAATATGGAGCCCCCACGCAATGTGAAGGAAGTCCAACGGTTGACGGGCCGCCTGGCAGCCCTCAACCGTTTTCTATCTAAATCGGCGGAGAAATCTCTACCCTTCTTCCAGATCATGAGGAAGACGGCTGGCTTTCTATGGACTCCGGAATGCCAGGGGGCTTTCGACGAGCTCAAAAGATATCTATCTTCACCTCCTGTGCTCTCCAAACCCAAGGTAGGGGAGACCCTCTACCTCTACCTTGGGGTCAGCCCGGCGGCCATCAGCTCTGTGCTCATCCGGGAGGAAGACGGCATCCAACATGCCATCTTCTACGTTAGCAAGACCCTAAGGGAGGCCGAGCTCAGGTACTCCCCTTTGGAAAAAACGGTGTTGGCCATCGTTTGGACTGTCAAGAAGTTGGGCCACTACTTTCAGGCTCACCCAGTTCAGGTCCTCACTCATCAACCCCTCGGCGCCCTCATGAGGAGCCCCACCAGCTCCTCCCGCATGGTTAAATGGGCTATCTTCTTGAGCCAGTACAACATTGACATCCGTCCAAGGCCTGCCATCAAGGGCCAAGCCCTAGCGGACTTTGTGACGGAATGTACCGCAAGGGCAGCCACGGACGGGGAGCCCTCGGCTACCTCGGACGACTGGTGGACCCTCTACACTGATGGCTCCTCCGCGACCAAAGCATGCGGGGGAGGGGTAGTCCTCATTACTCCCGAGGGCTTCAGGGCCTACTATGCAATCCGCTTCTCCTTCAAAGTCTCCAACAATGAGGCCGAGTATGAGGCCCTCCTATGTGGCCTCCGGCTGGCTGCCAACATGAGGGCTCGGCAGATCCACATCAAATGCGACTCCAAGTTGGTCGTTGGCCAAATCTCCGAAGAATATGAGGCCAAGGAGGGAAGAATGAAACAGTACAAGGAAGCGGCTAAGGAGTTGCTTAAGGTATTTGAGGCACACTCTCTTACTCAAATACCGAGGGCTCAGAACTCCGAGGCCGACATATTGTCTAAGCTCTCGGCTGACTCCCCCGAGCACATCTCCAAAATTGCCAAAATCGAGGAACTCAACCTCTCAAGCATCCATGCGAGCCCCGTTATGAACATACAACAACGACAGGAGGATTGGATCTCATATATCACCGCCTTCATCTCCACAGGCCAGCTACCCGAGGATGAGGCCCGCGCTAAACTGGCAAGACTGAGGGCTCCCAGCTACGCCATCGAAGATGGGAGGCTCTACAAACGATCTTACAATGGCACGCTACTTCGGTGCCTTCATCCAGATGAAGCCGAGGTCGCAATGGAGGAAGTGCACAGTGGCACTTGCTCAGCTCACCAGGGACCCTTCTCCATGTCCCGAAGGCTCATTCTCCAGGGCTACTTCTGGCCAACCATGGCCAGGGACTGTGCTGACCTTGCCCGGAGGTGCACCGCATGCCAACATTTCCAGAAAGCTCCCGGCAGACCAGCGGTCAACTATGCCCCCATCAGCACCTCTGTCCCGTTTTCCCGATGGGGGATAGACCTTGTGGGCCCTCTGCCGAGGGGTACCTCCAACAACAGATACATCATTGTGGCCGTCGACTATTTTACCAAGTGGGTGGAGGCTGAACCCCTCGCCAGCATCACAGAGGCAAAGTGTCGTCACTTCGTCCTCAAGAACAACCTCACGAGGTTTGGCGTCCCCCAGCAGATCATCTCCGACAATGGGACACAATTTGAGGCAGCCCCCTTCTGTGCCCTTCTGGAGGCATGGGGCATCAAACACACCTTCTCCTCCGTTGCCTACCCTCAAGGCAACGGGCAAGTAGAGAATGCCAACCGGACCTTGCTCGAGGGCCTCAAAAAGAAGCTGGAGGCCGAGGGCGGTGGCTGGGTAGAAGAACTTCACAACATCCTATGGGCCTACCGCACTACCCCTCGGCGCGCTACAAGTGAAACACCCTTCTCCCTCTGCTACGGTTTTGAAGCCAAAGCTCCTACGGAAGTCACCCTTCCTACCCGAAGGGTGATCCAATACGACCCCGAGGTCAACGACAGCAACATGGCCCTCGACCTCCACCTCATTTCAGAACGCCGGGAGCAGGCCTTCATCCGGGCAAAAAACTACCGGAGGCAAGTTAAATGCTACATCGACGCCAAAGTTCGCACCCGAGAATTTCAAGTGGGGGACTATGTCCTCCGGAGGAGGGAAGCCAGCCAACCAACCGAGGGAGGAAAAATGGCACCAAAATTCGAAGGCCCCTACATCATAGCAGCCATCATAAAACCTGGGACCTACAAACTCAAACGCCCCAATGGGAAAGAAGTCCCTAGGCACTGGAATGTACACCATTTAGTTAAATTTTATCAATAATGTAATAGCGGCCAGGCCCTCATAACTAGTGAATGTACTATCCTATGGCCCAAGGCCTCCAATTTCGAAGAATGAAGATACATTCAAGACATCAAGCCCTCATACTGACTACAAGCCCCAGGCCTCACCACGAGAAGAACCCCCTCCGGCACCAAGTGCCGAGGGAGGACACCATCAACACCTAAAACAAACAGTGAAAACACCAAGTGTTCCTATAAAAGACCCCTCAGTACCCAGTGCCGAGGGTACATCCCCAACTTCAACATCAAAAAAGAAAAGATGAGAACACCAAGTGTTCCTACAGAAGACCCTTCGGCACCCAGTGCCGAGGGTACATCCCCACCTTCAACATCAAAAAAAAAAGATGAGGACACCAAGTATTCCTACGGAAGACCCTTCAGCACCCAGTGCCGAGGGTACACCTCCATCATCAAGCATCAAAACGAAGAAAAACACCAGATGATTCAAAGAAGACCCCTCGGCACCCAGTGCCAGGGATATGCTCTCCTATCAACTTCCAAACATCTGTTGGGAAACACCAAGTGTTTCCTCCGAGGGCCCTCCGGCACCAAACACTCCAATCAAAACACCAAGTGTTTCATTTGAAGACCCTTCGGCACCAAGTACCGAGGGTAGACACCTCCATCAACTGCAACAAAGGAGAACACCAAGAGTTCCTACAGAAGACCCCTCGGTACCAAGTACCGGGGGCTACACATCGAAACTAACACCAAGTGTTGTTTCTAAAAGCCGTACCCCACGAGGACGCATATACCGAAGGCGCCACCATCGGTGCCGGCGGCACGTAGTGCCCCCGGCCATTTACAACTAGTGTGCAAATGAAAACCCTTCCTTGAAATGCTTTCCGCGTCACTACCCCCAGGGTATGACAGGCATGAGAAATGCCTAGGATTCGACTTTCAAAAACGGAACGCTATCCGCGTCATTACCCCCAGGGTATGACAGGCATGAGAAATGCCCAGGATTCGACTTCCAAACCGAAACGCTCCCCGCGCCACCACCCCAAGGGTGTGGCAGGCCACAGACTATGTCTAGCACCGAGGGGACGACTTTCAAAAATGAGGCGCTTTCCGCGCCATCCCCCAAGGGGAGGCAGGTTACGGACCACCATATCTTGTGCCCAGGAAACGTCCCTCGATCCCCTCGGAACTCGGAAGGTTAACCCGAGGGAGGAGAGCCATTGGTGTATTCTGATGGTCTCCTAATAGGCCCAGCCTTACCAAGAAACCAAGTTTCTTGATGCCTTCCCTTCACCACCAACCAAAAAACAAAAAAAACAAAAAAAAAAGAAAAAAAAAAGGGGTGAAGGGGAGTAGACTCAGCGAGAAATCAAAGAGTACACTCCAACAAAATCACAACATGCCGAGGGCTCCCCACGGGAACACCTCCGGTAATTGAAGACTCCTATTTCCCGAAGGATACTACTCAAAGAAATACCATCAGGAAACGGCTAAATCCACTACCTGGTCACCTCCGGTCACAAAAACACCGAGGGCTTCAACAATACAAAGGGACTGGACTATCCAAGGTCCACTAAACGGTACTTCAAAGAAAACACCGAAGGAATCTGTTACGCACAAATACCGAGGGCCCTTTTCCCATGACAAGGGTCAAATTGTACAACTTTTAAAGTGTATGCCGAGGGCACACACTCCTCATTGGCTTTCTTCACAACAACGGGACTCAACATCAATTTATGCTTAGAACAAATACTAAGTCCTGAAGGAGCAGCCCCCGGGCATCTCGCAAAGTAATGTAGAGTCAAAAGGCACCTATCGCCCGAAGGCTACTCAAAGAAACAACACTTAAAAAATTCCGAGTCCCAAAATTGGACCCCCGGCTCAATCAATATTACAGCCAAGGGAATACAATAGCCGAAGGCTATGCGATACAACAACACTTGCAAACAAAGAAAATTTCTATGTCCTAAAGATAGGCCCCCGGCCCAGTTAGTGTTGCAGCTAGAGGAATGTGACAGCCGAAGGCTCCCAAGGGAGATTTTACACTTAGAATATTTTCTAAGTCCTGCATATTTTCCCCTCGGTCAACTACTCATACATCATGAAGGGATGCCATCTCCCGAAGGCTCCCAAGGGAAAATCCACACTTAGGAGATTTTCTAAGTACTACATGCTTTTCCCCGGTCAACGACTTATACATCAAGGAGGGATGCCATCTCCCGAAGGCTCCCAAGGGAAACTCTACACTTAGAAGATTTTATAAGTCCTGAATATTTTCCCCGGTCAACTACTCATACATCATGAAGGGATGCCATCTCCCGAAGGCTCCCAAGGGAAACTCTACACTTAGAAGTTTTTCTAAGTCCTACATATTTCACCCTCATCTCAAGGGACCTAATTGCCGAGGCCTGCCTATCAATCGAGGGCTACAGCACACAAGGAATCAACACTCAAGGAAATTTCCTAAGTCCTAAAGAATTAGCCCCCGACCTATTCAATATTTCAGTTGGGGCTCCACAGTAGCCGAAAGGCTACAAGACATACTACGCTTGCAAAAAATCTCTGAGTCCTGAAATTTTTCCCGAAGGCTCACAAGGGGAGATCTACACTTAGAAATTTTTCTAAGTCCTATGGATTGGGTTACTACAGACACCCGAAGGCTCACAGGGGAAAACCTACACTCAGAAAATTTTCTAAGTCCTAGGAAGTGGGTTACTACAAACACCCGAGGGCCCCATGTTGTGCTACACTTAGAGAAATTTTCTAAGTCCTAATTCCTACAGAACCCTCGGTTGCATATCCAGCAGGGGATGCCATCTCCCGAAGGCTTCCAAGGGCAAGCTACAATCGAAAAATATTCTAAGTCCTAAAACATACATTCAAAAAAAAAGGCATACATCCAAAGCAAGACGGAGGCATACATTCGACAATGAACAGATCAGAAGGAAGCATATCATATACACAAGGCCCGAAGGCAATCATTCATTCAACAAAAGAAAGGGATTCAAGTGTGTTTGTTACAAGAGTATGGCCAAAGCCGAGGGGTGACAAATGTTCATTACAAAGCTTTTTCAAAAAAGTGACTAAGTACTACTCTTCTCGGCGGCTTCAACCTCATTGTCTCCGGGGGCATCTTCCACGACAACCTTGGAGGAGACTTCTTCTCCGGCAGCATCACCCCCGACGGCTCCACCCCCGTCACCCCCCATCATTACAGAATCATAGATTGTCGGCCGCTCTTCACCCGGGGGGAGGGGAACTCTGACATCTGGTTGCAACGGAGGGAGGCCATATGCCGAGGGGTCGAATTGCTCGAGGGACACGCCAAAGTGCCTGGCAAGCCTCCGGTAGATCAGGTGCTGGGTAAAGAACTCACCCCCTGGTAGTAGGCGTCCCCCCTGTCAGTCAGCCAGTCAACCCCGGGGCCTTCTACCCAAGCGTCCACCGAGGCTGCCACCACGGAGGCAACCCACTCCTTGTGGCCCTCGGCCCTCCAGCCCTCAGCAAGGAACTCCGCAACTGCCTCCCCTCGGGCCTCGGCCGCAGCTCTCTCCTTAGCGGTTTGGGCTTCATCGGCGGCTCTCTTCGCCGCCTCAGCAGCAGCCCTCTCGGCTTCTGCCTTGCCTTCGGCTATGCCATCAGCCTTGGCCTTCTCCGCCGCCGCCTTCGCCTCCCGAAGGGCCTCCTCCAGCTGGGCAGCATGCTTCACCGCCTCGGAGTTCTTGCGGATCAGCCCCTCCACCTTCTTATCCTGGGCAGCCTCGTGAAGACGCCTTTCCTCGCGCCTCCGGGCCTGTTCCCCGAGGGCTATGCAGGCCTGCAAACAATGATCAAAGGAGTTAGATTGTTCCTCAGAAAAAAATAAGACTAAACTGACAAGATAAGGAAAAAGGGAGCGGATACTTACAGTGAGCGAGGACCGGAGGATCCTGTTCTCGAGGGCATCGTCATCGTAGGTCTCGAAGACTTCCCTGTCCATCTTCGAGGTGATGCCCCGCAGGAAGGCCTTCGGCTCGGCAGTGCCGTGCATCAACGAAGCGCCGGGGGCAAAGGAGAGCTGACGGATCTCCCGGGGTGATTCCGCCCGGGGGGGATTTACCGGATCCTTCGGGGGGACCGAGGCCAGAGGCTCATCAACAGCGGGCATGTCATCAATAACTATGAGGGGGGCCGCCCCCCCGACAGCACCCCCGGCGCCTTTCTGCTTCTTGGTAGGGGGCTCCACCCCCTTGTCGCTCCTCTTCTTCTTAGCGGCCGCCTCGGCCTTCGACCCCCCGGTCCCCACAGCAGCATGGGCATCCCCGGCGGAAGGCTCTATGACCTTCGGGAAAAGCGCGTCAACTGGCTTCTGGCCCGAGGGCCCCTTCTCCTTTTGCTGGGTCTTGCCCTTCCTCTTCGCGAACAAGGCGTTGGCATTCATCCTGCTACCTGCAAAGAACGACAGCAACAAGTTGAAATATTAGAACCGAGGGGTCAGAGACACGACAACAAACATAACAAAAAATCTCTAAGTACGAAAATGCAAAGCCCCCGGCCGCTACCTCCTGCTCCCACGAAGGCTTTATCGTAGAGAGGATACTTCTCATCGGTCTCCCCAATGAACCGATACCTCAGGAATCCGAGGGCATACAGGTCTTCCTCGAGGGTGCACTCCTTGATGGTTAAGTTCTTTGTCCGACCCTCGGGAATCTTGGCAATCTTCAGACCATCCTTCTCAAGGGCGGCACTCTTGACCTTCACATGGCGCCGAAAGCAATTCCGCAACTCCCTCGGGAAAGGGCTGTCGGCCAGTCTGATGTAGCACCATCGCTCTCTCCACCCCTTGTTGGAAGAAGGGGCCTCGGTGAACAGTTTGAACTGGGCTATCTGCTGTAAGTTCGCGTAGCCCTCGACATTGGTGTGGCCCCCCCGGCATAGGTTGAAGCTTTGGAAGAATAACTCCAAGCTCGGTGTAACCCCCCGGAGTGTGCACAAGTTCACAAACCCAGCTATGTATGTGATGGAGTATATGGGTCTGAGCCCCAGGACCCACATACTCGGAAGAACATAGCACAAGACAACAGAGTGGCGCCCTCGTCGGCCGAGGCGCCCCCGTCGGCCGAGAGGAAGCCAACTCAGATTACGGTCCTGAGTCTGAGGGACTCGGGTGCCCTCGTCGGCCGTGCCCTCGTCGGTCGTGCCCTCGTCGGCCACGAAGACCTCCCAGAGTCGGATCCTATACTTACTCATTTGTACAGCCCATTAGTGGCTTTGTATTCGGCCCAGTAGCGGTCCAGTTGTAAATGGGCCTCCCAAGCCCAAGGCTTGGGAGCCCAACCCTAATTTTCTCTATAAATACTCCCCTTGGGAGTAGTTATAGGGGTTACAAAATCATTCTATTGAAGCATATTATTGCACTTCTCTCTCTAGCTCTCATTTCTCTCTAGAATCTAAGAGATATACTCTATCATTTGGTGCTCTCGTTGAGAGCTAGAACAATCAAGTTAGCACCCTTCGTCGCTACCAAGCACAGCTAACCACTGATCATGGGGAGAACTAAGTCAAACCGCAACCTCGTCAGCAAAGTCATCCCTGAGGACCAAGAGCCCAGGGAGCACGATGAGGACGCCACGGCCGACCAGGTCGGCGGAGGGGACCTCTTCCAGGAGGCCTTCAACCTCACGACGGACCCCCGCAACCAACTCAACGGCGGAGTCCCCGACGCCCGCCTCGGCCTGGAAAAGAAACGAGCTGAGAAAGCGGACCACGCCCCGGCCCAGCCTATGGCCGCGGCCTCTCCGTCCGTAGATCCTCAGGTCCAGGCCGCACTATCGGCTATCATCGCCAGCTTGGCTCAGAATCCCACCGTCCTCAGCGCACTCTTGCCAAGGACCGGGGGAAACGTCACTCCACCTCCTCATCCCCGACCACTGGCCGACCAGATAGGCAACAATGAGGGGGTTGTGGCCCAGGACACGGCGTCGTCCCACTCCCACCCTGCTTCCCCTCTTCGGCCCGGGCAGACCCCAGCGCGTGGAAAAGCCTCTGCCTTCAATAGGCTAGGTGACACGCGCCGTCGTCCGGTTTCGGAGAGGATGGCGGGACGGATTGGTGATCCTCGTCCTGGCTCGCCAAGGGAGAGTTTGGGGTCTGTATCTCGGACAGCGGACCAGCCCCGCCCGGACAAGGGCAAGGGGAAGTTGCACGAGGATGACGTGCGTCACCAGATCAACGCGGCCCACAACGAGCGCCTGAGGAACCAGCCGGGTGCCGCCGCGGCCGACAGGGACCCCCGGGACGAGGTCATCGCCCAGCTGGAAAGGAGGTTGGCTCAGATGGAGGCCAAGCAGTCGGCCAACATCCCTACGGCCGGCGCCTCCAACGACCCCAGCCTCAACGCGCTCATGAACAAAGTCAGCGCCCTGGAGAGGGAGCTGGCCGAAGGGCGGGGTGACCCCATCATCCAGGTCAGGACTAGGACCCCTTTCACCAACAGGGTCCTCTCGGCCCCCATCCCTGAGAAATACAGGGGGAACGCCATCAAGTCCTACGATGGCCGATCAGACCCCCAGGAGCACTTCAGCCGTTATCAAAACAACATGCTGATGGTGAACGCGTCCGACGAGTACCTCTGCCGTTGGTTCCTCTCTACTCTCGAGGGGCCAGCGTACGAGTGGTTCAACGGGCTGCCAGAAGGAAGCATCGACTCATGGCAGGATCTCGCCCAGCGCTTCCTCACTCACTTTGCCGGGAGGAAGCGCGCGAAGAAGTATTTCACCCACCTCCTCTCCGTCAAACAGCAGCACGAGGAGTCCCTCCGGTCATTCATCAACCGGTGGACGAGGGAGACCGAGGAGGTCGAGGGGGCCGATGAGCGCACCCTCCTCGCCCTGTACCAGGGAGCCCTCCGCAGCTCCCCGTACGCCAGGAGTCTCATCACTGACCCCCCGAGGTCGTACGCCAAGGCGCTCCAACGCGGAGGCTTGTATGCCGACGCCGACGAGCTCCACAATCACAAGAGAGAGGGGGGCCATCCCCCCAGGAAGACAAATCCTTCGCCGGCCCCGGGTCCGTCCCCGGCCGGCCAGGGTGCCCAGGGCCGCCACGGCTCTGGTGGACAAGGTAAGAAAGACCGCCACTGGCGGCCGAGGCTGGAACGGCCGGGGGTAGCCCTCACCCACCCGGTCGGCACCATCCTCGATTATGCCGAGAAGCACGGCCTCATCGAGCAGGCTCCTCGGCCGGCCGAGGAGATCCTTGCCATCCAACAGGGCGGCACATACTGCCGGTTCCACAAGAACTCGTCGCACAACACCGACGATTGCATCACACTGAAGAAGGCCATCGAGCGCCTTATTCGCCAGGGGGAACTCTCCCAGTTTGTCAAAGGTGGCCCACGCAAGAACACTTGGGTAAACACCGGCAAACATGGGGGCGAACCCTCTGCGAAGAAGCGGGAGATTGGTAGACTCAGCGACGACGAGGACTTCGAGGAGCCTCCGCCGAAGAAGAATCACATCCACCTCATCGTAGGCGGGAATACTGGGGGGGACTCCGCCACTCAGAGAAAGAAATGGGCCCAATCCCTTTACATTGGAGAGGTGTCCCACGTTCCCCCCCAGCCGAAGAAGCAGCGAACGGAGGCGATCACCTTCACCAACAAGGATCTGCCTCCGGGTACGGAGTCACACCGGGACGCCCTCGTCATCCGATGTGAGATCGGTGACTCCATCATCCACCGTACTTACATCGATACGGGGAGCTCCGTCAACGTGATGTACCTAGACACCTTCAAGCAGCTGAAGCTGGACAGAGCTCTGCTGAAGCCGATCAAGACCCCGTTATCCGGCTTCACCGGGGACTCTATCGACGCCGAGGGCACGATAGTCCTCCCCGTGGAAGTCGGTGACGGCCCCCACCATGCCAAAATTGACATGGAGTTCATGGTGGTCAACCTCCAGTGCGCCCACAACCTGATCTTGGGCCGGCCAGCGCTGGAGGACTTGGAGGCCATCATCTCCATGAAGCACCTATGCTTGAAGTTCCCCACCGATGACGGCATCGGCTACGCCAGAGGAAATCAGAGGATAGCCAGAGCTTGCTACCTCAAGCTGACGAGGCCGGCCGAAAGGGAAGGACAGCGGATAGACACCATCACGGCCGCCGTCGCCATGGATGAGGAGAGGCCACATGCGGAGCCGGCCGAGGAGGTCGAGGAAATCCCTCTGGATACCTCCCGGCCGGAGCGGGTTCTCAGGGTCGGAAAGCAACTCCCCCAGGACCAGCGAGACGCCATCCTCCTCGTCCTACGGTCATACGCCGTTGTCTTCGCGTGGGGCCCGGACGATATGCCCGGCATCAGCCGCCAGGTGATCACTCACCGGCTGACCGTCGATCCGGCCTCCACGCCCGTAAAACAGAAGCGGCGCTACTTGTCCGCTGACAGGCGGGACTTCGTCAAAGGGGAGGTCGCCATGCTCCTATCGATCAAACATATCAAAGAGGTGAAGTACCCAACATGGTTGGCCAACGTCGTCTTCGCACAGAAACCGCCGACGTTCAGAATGTATGTTGACTACACTGACCTGAACAAGGCGTGCCCCATGGACCCGTTCCCTCTCCCCAACATTGATCAGTTGGTGGACGAGACGGCGGGGTGCGAGTTGATGTCGTTCCTCGACGCTTTCAGAGGATACCACCAGATCTCCATGCACGAAGATGACGCCGAGAAGACGGCATTCATGACCCCAGAGGGAATATTTTGCTACCTCGTCATGGCCTTCGGACTCAAAAACTTCGGCGCCACCTATACTAGGATGGTGGCCAAAATCTTCAGAGCGGTCCTTGGCCGGACGATGGAGGCGTACGTCGACGACATGATCGTCAAGAGCAGGCAGGCCACTTCCCACGCCGACGACCTCCGGGAAATCTTTGAAATCATGAAGGAATTCAGGCTCCGCCTTAACCCCAAGAAGTGCGCCTTCGGCGTCCAAGGCGGCAAGTTCCTTGGCTACATGGTCAGCCGGAGAGGCATCGAGATAAACCCGGAGAAGACGCAGGCCATCATCAACATGGAGCCGCCCCGCAACGTCAAGGAGGTACAGCGACTGACGGGGCGCCTGGCGGCCTTAAACCGTTTCCTCTCCAGGTCAGCTGAGAGGGCACTACCCTTCTTCCAGATCATGCGCAAGGCAACCAGCTTCAGGTGGACGACGGAGTGCCAGGAAGCATTCGACGAATTGAAAAGGTACCTGTCGTCCCCACCCGTACTCTCCAAGCCCAAAGCCGGCGAAACCCTCTTCCTGTACTTAGGGGTGAGCACGTCGGCCATCAGCTCCGTGCTCATCCGTGAGGACGAAGGGGTGCAGAAGGCCATATTCTACATCAGCAAGACACTTAGGGAGGCCGAGCTCAGGTACTCCCCCATTGAGAAGACGGTGCTGGCCATCGTCCACACCGTGAAGAAGCTGGG
This sequence comes from Cuscuta europaea, assembly GCA_945859875.1. Taxonomy (NCBI): domain Eukaryota; kingdom Viridiplantae; phylum Streptophyta; class Magnoliopsida; order Solanales; family Convolvulaceae; genus Cuscuta; species Cuscuta europaea. The sequence goes on from CAMAPE010000019.1 coordinate 18,108,852, forward strand.
ACACTATTTCCAAGCCCACACCGTCCATGTGCTGACCCAGCAGCCTCTCGGCGCGCTCATGAGGAGCCCCACTAGCTCCTCGAGGATGGTGAAATGGGCGATCTTCCTCGGCCAGTTTCAAATTGAGATCAAGCCAAGGCCATCTATCAAAGGGCAAGCCTTGGCCGACTTCGTCATCGAATGCACAGCAAGGGAGACGGCCGTCGCCAACCCTGGGCCGGAGCCGGACGACACGTGGACCCTGTTCACTGACGGCTCGTCGGCCACGAAATCATGCGGCGGCGGCGTCGTCCTCATATCCCCTGAAGGGTTCAGAGCTTACTATGCCATCCGCTTCAACTTCAGGGTATCCAACAACGAAGCCGAGTATGAGGCCCTCCTCAGCGGTCTCAGACTCGCCGCCGGCCTCAAGGCCAAGCACCTCAAGATCAAGTGCGACTCCAAACTGGTAGTGGGCCAGGTGGAGGGATCGTACGAAGCAAAGGAAGGCCGGATGAAGCAGTACAAGCAAGCGGCGGAGGAATTGCTGAAAGCGTTTGAAACCCACGAGATCACTCAGATCCCAAGGGCCGAGAACGCCGAAGCCGACATCCTCTCCAAGCTCAGCTCGGACACCCCGGAGCACATCTCCCAGTTGGCCAAGATCGAGGAGTTGAGCGTGTCCAGCATCCATGCCAGCCCCATCTTGTGCGTCCAACGGCGACCAGAGGACTGGATCTCTGACATCGCCACCTTCATCACAACGGGGGAGCTGCCCCCGGACGAGGAGAGGGCCAAACTTGCCAAACTCAGGGCCCCAAGCTACACCATCGAAGATGGCAAACTCTACAAACGGTCCTACAATGGCACTCTCCTCCGATGCCTGCACCAGGACGAGGCCGACACCGCCATGGAAGAAGTTCACTGTGGCGTCTGCTCCTCGCACCAGGGTCCTTTCAGCATGTCCCGGCGTCTCGTCGTCCAGGGCTTCTTCTGGCCGACGATGGCACGGGACTGCGCTGACCTGGCCAGGAAGTGCACCACATGCCAGGTACTCCAGAAGGCCCCTGGTCGGCCAGCTGTCAACTATGCCCCGGTCAGCACCGCAATTCCATTCTCCAGATGGGGGATTGACCTGGTCGGCCCCCTGCCCAGAGCCGCCGGGAATAACCGCTACATCATCGTCGCCGTCGACTACTTCACCAAGTGGGTCGAGGCGGAACCCTTGGCCAGCATCACGGGGGCCAGATGCCAAAAGTTTGTTTACAAAAACATCATCACACGCTTTGGCGTCCCCCAGGAGATCATATCAGACAACGGCACCCAGTTCGAGGCAGTCCCTTTCCAGGAGCTCCTCCGGGAGTTTGAGGTAAAGCATCGTTTCTCCTCCGTTGCCTACCCTCAGGGCAACGGGCAGGTCGAGAACGCCAACAGAACAATAATGGAGGGGCTGAAGAAGAACCTCCAGGCCACAGGAGGTAGTTGGGTCGACGAGCTCCCCAACATCCTGTGGTGCTACAGAACCACGCCGAGGAGGGCGACAGGTGAAACACCTTTCGCCCTGTGCTACGGCTTTGAGGCGAAGGCGCCCACGGAGGTAGCCATCCCCAGCCGACGAGTGGAGCAATATGAGCCTGGCACCAACGAAGAGAACATGAAGATCGACCTACACCTGGTTGATGAGAGGCGTGAACAAGCTTACGTCCGCGCTGAGAACTACCGGCGTCAAGTGAAATCATACTATGACGCCAAGGTACGTTCCCGGGAATTTCAGGTGGGGGACTACGTCCTCCGCCGAAGGGAAGCAAGCCAGCCAACAGAGGGCGGCAAGCTAGCATTGAAGTACGAAGGGCCCTACATCGTCAGTGCTGTGGTCAAACCCGGCACCTACAAGCTTAGACGCCCGAATGGGTCCAATGTACCACGAACATGGAATGTACACCATCTGGTGAAGTTTTATCAGTAATCCGAAGGAGGTGTAGACGGCGGAGCCCTCACCCCTTAACGGGTTACTGATTGAACGCCACCCTCGGCCTCGAGCCACTTATGAATAAAATCACGTTCTGATTTTCTCTGGAATTCAAAGTAAAACATTAGCAGGTGCCCTCGTCGGCCACCTTAGAGCGAAAGGCTCAGGTCTGGCCGACATGGCCCCTCGCATTTGCAGCCTACGAGCGACAAGCTCAGGCACTCCATTGTATTTTGTATCAGCGAAGGGCTCAGGCCTAGCTGAGAGAGCACATCGTCCTGGCCCCGTAAGCCTAGAAGTGAAACGCTCAGGTATGGCCGACGATGTCCCCAGGACGAGGGGCCCGCAAACGGCCCACGTCTTGAAACGGGAAGCTCACCGCGTCGTCCACGCACCAGATCGCAGGACGACAGGCCTGAAATCATGGCCGAGGTGACAAAATCCCAAAACTCAGGGATGGGCAACGACAGCCGTTGGAAACCGACCAAAAGTCTAGTCCGCGTCATAAATAGGCGACGGGACCCGCCCTGAGACCACGGACGTTATAAACGAAGTCCGAACCGGCCGAAGGACGAGCACACCCTTCGGCCGAAGCCTGAAAGAAGGATACCCCCCGAAACGAAAAAAAAAACATGAGGGAAAAGAGGGAAGCCGACGGCCGTGCACACTTGCCGGCCTCGAGCAATGAAAAAAATAAAAATCCCCACAATTCAGGCCCATTTTGGCCAGGTACATATCAGTCGAACACAAGTGTAGTACCACAAACAGGTAACATGGACGACGCGTCCACACACTTCAAGGGAACAATCAAGGCCGATACACACGCCTATAAAACCCTAACCACATCGGTTGGGTGACACGCGCGAGGTGACCTTCATCGGCCACATTCCTTTGAAGCACCAACGCTTGGGATGAAACCAAGCATCGCAATCCTAAGGATGACCGGGACGAAGCGGGCACTCATCACACCCGCGGAAGGAACAAGCAATTAAGAAACAACCTCTACTTGCCACCGCACCTCGGATAGCCGACGCAGGCACTGGAACCATGACTAGCCGACGAAGGCAGGACCATCTCCTTGGACAAGCTACTCCTTACCCAGCACCCTCATCGGCCACAAGCCAGACCTTGGCCGACAAGGGCACCGCAAAGACGTAAATACCTGACATTTATACTCAGGAAATTATCTAAGTACTCAAATGAAGGAATTCTAGCCGAAGCGGGTACCAGTATACTACAAAGCCGTTAACCACCTACACCTCTACATGTGTATTTGTGAAAAATTCAGTCCACAAGACTATGGTGAAGGTGCCCTTATCGGCCAGAACACAGGGTTACAAGCCGACAACGGCCCTGGCTAAAACACCTGGGATGAATCCAAGGCCAGGACGATAAGGACGCCAACGCCTGGACGGAACGGACACTGCGGTCAGGGCTAAAAAGGGAAGCACTTAAAAGGAATCAAAAACACTTAGGAAATTTTGTGAAAAAATCCTAAGTGTTATGATGGCAAAGGAACACCGGTCAAGCCGACCAGGCCACCAGGCCGAAAGGGAAGCACCTAAGTGGATCCCAAAACACTTAGACAAATTTTGAAAAATTCCTAAGTGTTATGAAACTACGTCCAAGCCGATCAAGCCACTAGACCGTAAAGACAGGAGCTACATGGACCCAAAAAACACTTGGGGAATTTTTGAAGCAAAATCCTAAGTGTTATGACAGTAAAGCAAAGAGGCATAGGCCGACCAGATTACTGGACGGGAAGGCCAACCTCATGGACGTAGCGGACACTCGCGGGTGACCCAAGTTATGACTTGTTACTTAGACAATTTACAGAATTAAAATGACAAAGCAAACAAACATACAAGGGATTCAAGGCCGAAAAGGACATCAAAATTTCTTCAATTGATAAATTTCATTACAATTGGGGGGCACTACAGCCATTACATAATTGGGCAACAAATGAAAAGCTAACTACAATGGGGACTAGCCGATCAAGCCTCCGGGGCTGGCTCTTCAACCTCGTCGGCCCCCTCCTCATCGGCCTCAGCTTCCTGGCCGGCAGCGGCGCTGGTGGCATCATCCAAGAAATCGAACTCAGTATAGTCTGGCTCGCCGAGGCCGGAGCTTTCTATGGGGGACTCCCGCTCCGACAGCGGAAGCGTGGCCTGCCCTTCGGGATCCTTCATCAGCTTTGGGAGCTTCAGGTTCCGTCTAGCCCATCCAGCCGTGTAATTCATGGCCTTCAACGCCCGGGATAGCCGCCGGTACAGGAGCCTTTGCATCCGCTCCTGGCCCAGGTTGTAGTAAACAGACATCTCCTGGCTGAAATACTCCCGGCCGGCAGGGGAGTTCATCCCCCAATTCTCCAGCCTGGCGGCCACCACCTCGTAGCACCAGGGGAGCCTCTCATCGGCCTTCCACCCTTCGGCCAAGAACTTCTCAACAGCCTCATCAGCAGCCCTCACAACGGCGGCCTCGGCCTCAGCTTTCGCCTTGGCGGCCTCCTCGCTCCTGCGCTTCTCGGCCTCAAGCGCTCTACGGGACTCTGCGAGCTCCCTTTTGCTCTCTTCGAGCTGGACCAGGGCAACGTCCCTGGCCGCGACGGCCTCATCAGCTTTGGCCTGCAGCGCCTTGGCATCCTCCCGAAGCCGGTCAAGGCAAGCTACCGCCTCGTCGGCCGAGGCAGCCTTCTGCTCCAGTGCTTGCAGGCGGACTATCTCCCAGTACTGCCTCTTATGGCTTTCCATAAGCATGAAGGCACTCTGCATAAGAAAAACAAAGGTCAGGCAAAAACTCTACATAGACGAAGAGAGACAAGAATATAAAGACAATCACTTACTTGGACGAGGAGATCCATGCCGCCCTCATAAATCTTCGGGTCCTCGAGCTTCTTCAGATGAGCCCGATCTTTGGCCGGCATGGCCTTGGCCAGGACGACGTGGCCGGGGACGAGCTCATTAAACACGCCCCCGCCGACGGGGTACTCTATCACTTTCTGATAGGTGGCACCAGCAATCTCCTTGCCGGCCCTCTGCGTCCGTGGTTCCTGGACGAGAGGAAGCGCTGGGGCAGCATCATCAGCAACAGTAAGGTCCACGACGGGACCACCATCGCCCACGCTGGGGACAGTAAGCGTGCCGGCCTCACTAGCCGGAGAAGGGGAAGGAGCCCTCTTCGTCTTCTTAGAGACGCTCACGCCGGCCTCGGTCAACTTTTTCTGGCCATCAGTGGCCGGTCTCTTTTTCTTGGATGGGGCAGGCTTTGGGGCCGCATCTGCAGTAGCCCCGCTCACACCGGCCGCGGCACGCCTGGCCGCTTCGGCCGCCTTAGCAACAATCTCCTCGGCCGCTTTGGCCTTCGCAATGGCCATCATGGAACGGCGGTCCATGACAAAGTCTACAAAGGGAAAACAAACAGATTAGCAAGGCAAAGGACAAAAACGTAAAGACAGAAAGCCGAAGGAAAATTACCATCGGCCTCAGCAGGAATGCCCAAATCCGGGCCATCGGCCTCCTCAAAGGTGGTGGTCATCCTCGGCCAGAGCTGGAGGTCATCCTCCTTATCTCCATACAAGTGATATCTGAAGAAGCCGAGGGCCGTCATCTTGTATTCAGTGACGTAATCTTTCACGCTCCTCGGCCCCCCTTCCAGGAAAGCCTCCACCTGAGCGTCCAAAATAGAGCTCTTCGGCGGTTCATGAAGATTGAACCTCCCGGTATGGCCGAGGGAGGGGAACTCGGTGCCACTCTCACCAATGGACACAAACACGAACTTGCTCTTCCACCCATGAATGGACGTAGGCAAATCCGTGAAGCTCCTCTTCCTCGGCAGCTGTTGAAGAGTAGCATAGGCCGCACAGTTCTTGTGGCTTCCTCGGCCGATTTGGTACAAGTTCATGAATAAGGCCGTGGTCGGCCTGTAGCCCAACTCCTCACACCGAAGCAAGAAGCCCACTATCAAGGAATAACTGTTCGGCGTCAGCAAGGCCGGAGGAAGCCCCACCATGTCCAGATACTCGGTGACGAAAGGGTGAAGGGGGAACCTCAACCCCTTAGCAAAACTCATCGGGTATACTCCGAAGTATCCCGGTGGCGGAAGTAGAACATGGTCCGTCGGCCTGGGTGCCCTAACCCGCCCGAACGGCCCCACGTACATCTGGGCGACAAGATAGTCGACCTCACTGCTCTCCGGCTTAATCAGGAATATGTTGGTGAGGTCCAAATAGGAGAGGCCCGGCCCATTCTTCGGCCTCCTCACCCTCTTCGGCTTAGCGTCGCCCTTCACGGCAGATACCGGCCTCGGGCACGGAACGGCAGCAGAAGTGGACGCCCCGTCCACCGCTCGGGACGCACCTACGTCCTCACCCTCTGAAGAGGAGGCGGACTCCTCGTCCTCGATCTCCTCGTCCATCAGCTCTCCGGATTTGTAGGGGCTCAAACGCTCTATCTCCTCTTCAAACTCCTCGAGCACCTCGTAGTCAAGGGACCTCGTGGAGGGCTGGTCGTCGTAGGGGTAGTAGTCCTCGTTCAAGCTCTTCATTACTACTTTTACGGACTTAAGGAGAACAACTTACGATCTAAATGTGTTTAAACGCCTAACACTAGATCAACTACTTACGGAGCAAAATATGAAAAGTGAGGAAGATCGTGATGAACACTAACCTCAAACAACGAAGAACACGAAGAACAGGCTTGGGAGTTTCTCTCTAGAAAATTGGCCAGCACTTCGACAAATTCAGAATGCAAATGTGATTCTTCGTCGGAGGGGAAGGGGTATTTATAGACCCCCCCCCCACCAACGGTCACTACACGTGGCACTCACCCAATGGCCACATCAACGGCCACCACTGGGGGGCCACCACGTCACCAACGGGCCAGGACCAACCCATATCAACGGCCCACTGGCAAATCAGACTCTACGGCCTACACACGCTCAACGGCTTCACAACTGCCAGCAAGCGCCCACAACGTCCCATCTGCTTGCCAATATCACAAATGCCAGACAACAAGCGGACGGCAACGGCCAGGAACGTAACGGCCACAGAACAAAGGGGACAAATAGCCCACAGCCTTCGGCTCCACGTAATAACCCTTGATGATAACTCTCTACAAGCGATCTGCGCACAAGGGTTCTCCCACAGGGTTACCTTGGCCAGAAAATCGCCATGAGAGTTGGATTCAGGGGGACTACGGCGAGACCGCTTCGGCTAGGGACTCAAGCAACTCCTTCACCCCTCACACTCTTCGGCCTGAAGCAGTGGGGGACTGGGGGACTACACCGGCCTCAACGAAACAAAGGTATGAACAAGGTAACCACAAAACATGGCCACATCATCCATACAGCACAACAGAACTTCATCGGCCAAAGGCCCATAACGTCACTAGCAACGGCCAACAAGCCACTAGAGGCAAGGACACTCATCGTCCTCCGCCAACGATTAATCTTGACGGGCCCTTCGGCCAAGAACACGAAGGCCAACCAGCAACGGCCAAAAGGAGTGCGCAGACACCCTCATCGGCCACCCAAAGGAAAGGACGCCATCGTCCTCGAAACAAGGTTCAACCTCAGTGGCCTCACCGGCCCAAATGTAAACTTCAAACTACCAACGTCCAAATAAGGGAAAGCGCGCCTTCAACGGCCACCATAGAAGCAGGACACTCATCGTCCCCAAACGAACAAATTAAGGAAACAACGGCCTCCCCGCCACAGCGAGGAACAGGTAACGGCCAAGGCACAGAACAGGATCACCAAAGAGAAAACAACGCCAACGCCGCAACGGCTAACGGCCTGGAAATGCCCGCGTCGGCCAAAAGCAACAAAGCACAGAAATCTACTCTCCTTCACTTCGTCTACGTCTCAGCTTAGAGAGTGGGGGACTCCTGATGGAGTATATGGGTCTGAGCCCCAGGACCCACATACTCGGAAGAACAGAGCACAAGACAACAGAGTGGCGCCCTCGTCGGCCGAGGCGCCCCCGTCGGCCGAGAGGAAGCCAACTCAGATTACGGTCCTGAGTCTGAGGGACTCGGGTGCCCTCGTCGGCCGTGCCCTCGTCGGCCGTGCCCTCGTCGGCCGTGCCCTCGTCGGCCACGAAGACCTCCCAGAGTCGGATCCTATACTTACTCATTTGTACAGCCATTAGTGGCTTTGTATTCGGCCCAGTAGCGGTCCAGTTGTAAATGGGCCTCCCAAGCCCAAGGCTTGGGAGCCCAACCCTAATTTTCTCTATAAATACTCCCCTTGGGAGTAGTTATAGGGGTTACAAAATCATTCTATTGAAGCATATTATTGCACTTCTCTCTCTAGCTCTCACTTCTCTCTAGAATCTAAGAGATATACTCTATCAGTATGAATGGCTGTTGGGGGTCAATTGGCAGGGAACCAGGCCAGTGTACCTGAGGTACTCCCGAAGGAACGGATGGAGAGGGAATCGGAGGCCCATTGAAACCGAGAGCACGTGCACGGCTATGCATCCCTCGGGAGGCCGGGATAGCACATCATCAGGACCCGGCTCGACTACTACGGCCGAGGGCCCTACGTGCAGTTGGGTGATGTAGATGTCCGCCCTGTCGGCTTGGGACTTAATCTCCAGAGCGGCGGTGTCCAGGAAGGAATAACCCTCTGGTAGATCAACTGGCCCCCCTTGATCGACGGCCCTTACTTTCTTCTGGGGGCCAGCCCTCGTCTTTCTCTTCTTCTTCCCGGGGGCCACCCGGATGGGAACTGCATTCAGCGGCTGGGAAGTACTGGCCTCACCAGCACCCCGAGGGGGAAGGACGGCCACAGTGACCTTCGCCCTCTCCTTCTCCTCTTCCTCCTCAGCAATCTGGACGGCGAGGGCCAACTCCTCATCTTCCGCGGTCCGCTCGAATTCCTCCGCCTCGGCCTCGGCCGTCAGATCCTTCTGCACCTCAGTGGCGAGGGCTACGTCACCACCATCCGAGGGCTGACTGCTGCTGGACTCCACGTCGGAGATGCCTTCGTCCTCCATCGAGGGCGTCCTCGAGATGTCCTGAGAGTCACTCTGGGACGACATTCTAAACTCTAGCTCGAGGGTTCGGGGGAACTAAGGTTCCTAGTGAATTCTATCTTCTAACCCGAGGGCACAACGTACAGCTATACTAGAAGGAGAAAGGCAGGGAGCACTGACCTCGAAAGCTGAGTTAGGACCGAAGGCTTGAGTTTCTCTCTCTAGAAAAATTGGCAGAGCTTCGCTAACAAAGTTTTCGCACACGGAGGAATGCCTGGCCTTGGGGTATTTATAGGCGATAGAATCCGGGCTTGGGCTTGGATTCCGGGCCTCCGGATGGACGCCATCATTACGCGCCGTCGTTTCACCCAACCGGTGACGCCGCCCACGAACAGCCAGCCATCACACGCCACGTGTGCCATCCCCCCAACGGCTATATCCTGTCGTTACGTATTCCAACGGCTATATTTTCAACGGCTATATTCTGGAAGCCCCCGGGTTTTCTACTTCACTCCACTTCATCAAAGATAGCCTCCGGGTACAATCACTCAGAAGTGCCCCCGGGTTGCGCCCCACACAGCACATAACAGACGCCTTCGGGATCACTCCTTCAGAAACCCAGGGCTTCATATCAGGACACCCCCTCGGGGATTCCCCCTCAGCACTGCAAAACTGGGTAGCCCCCGGGGAGTTTCCTCATTGACGGATGGCCCCTAGCACACAGGTAATGGGGAGCCCTCGGGTATCTTCATCACCAACAAATCAACAAACAGTGGACCCCCCCGGTAAACACTTCACTGCTGCCCTCATCTGGCAGGCCCTCGATCCCTGGATTGAGGGGCTCCCCTTCGGCGCCACCAGGACATCAACAGCGAGCCTTCGGCTAATCAACACAGGAGCCCTCAGAAGAGAGAGCCCTCGGCATTCCCGCCATTCTCCATTTTGTACCAAGGTTTGACATTTTTGATTCATCATTGGGGGAATTCGGTGCACTCTTTTTCCCTCGTTAGGATTTTTTCCCAAAGGGTTTTTCCTAATGAGGTTTTTAACGAGGCATCCCCCCAAAATGAAACGAAAAGCGTCAGCCTTCGGCCCACAACAGCAACGTAACTACTTTACTCCTTTTCACCACTTTACAAGTGCCTCAAGAAGTGGGGGACTGGAGGACCCCCTCGGGAAAATCATTAAATTACAAAATCTGTGAAAATCCAACAAACAACAAAGCAAGCCCTCAAGTCCCGACATGTGGGTAACTGAGGGACTGCCTTCGGCAGGGACATAAAAGCAACAACTCCTCACCAACTTCAGAGATCACGACAGGACAACATCAAAGGGCAAGCACAAATTACTCATTTTCCCTCAAGTACCTTTCGGCAAAAGGAGTGAGGGACTCCTGATGGAGTATATGGCCCGGGAACCCCCAGCCCACAGACTCCTACTACTCCAGCAAAGGCCCAACAGGCCCAACAGGCCCAAATCACAGCGCCCAGAGTACCAAGCAGTCCGCACAACGCACAGGGGTGCCTTCGGACTCCTGGCCGAAGGCTCCAAATTGTCACAGAGCGGGTTTCTCAAGCAAATTAGGAAACTGGGAGAAAACGGCGAAAACAGCAGCCCTCGGCACTGTGAGCCCTCTGCACCAGGGTGCCATCGGGCGGGAGAGCCCTCGGTTACTGCTCTATAGCCGAAGGCATCTCACTCGACAAGATATCTGCCTCACATGCGTACAGATCACCGTACCCCGCACAGACGTCCCGTCCAACAGCCGCATTAAATGCGGCCACATGCGGCTGCCAGCGCCAACCAGTTGAGGTGACCCCTCGGCCAATGAGCGCTTGACACGTGACCCTGCCCGGCATTTATTCATACTATAAATAGCACCCCATTTCCCCATTTGTAACCACGCTAAATACATATCGAATATACACTCTCTCTCTTACTTGTTTGCTCTGACTTCTCTCTAAGTTATTCCCCGTAATAACCCTTCGGATATATACCCCCGGGTAGACTATCCATCAATTGGTCCACCTCATTTAATAGTCTGGTCTCCTATTTAATGTTCTGGCCCATTTGGGATGTCTACCCGACCAAGCCCATATGCCCTATTTGTTTTCTACCCAGCCCGTGACCCTGTGGCCCTTTGATATACTTGTTTGGTTCCTTCTCGAACTTCCTATTTCACCCGCTCCTCCTTCTCTCTATCCGATGTGCTCTTCAGTGTGTTGCCCTAGTTCTAGAGTGAGAGAGTGCCGGTTTCACTGTTGGGTTGAGCTCCGGCTAACCTCCGGTGATTCCTTGGGGATCCTTTGGTGGGCTTCACTCTGGTCTGGTAGTTTGGGGCTACTCTCCGGTGGATTTTTCTCTAGGGCTTTGGTCTGGGGGTTTGGGCTCTATATCTGAGTGTAGTTTATGTTGCCCTTCATCTTCCCTATTTGTAACCCTGGTGGTGAATGCTGAGCAAGCCTTCGGGCTTATGGTGATTGAGGTCTTAGCCGGTCCGATTTCCAGTAGTGGTATCAGAGCTTGGACGATGCCTCTCGCCATCGCCAGAAACTTGCCGGAGATCTCTCAAACTGGTAATGCGTGGAGCATCATCGGTGGTGGTAAGTCGGGTTGTCTTTGCTGGACACCCGCTCAGGTATAATGCTAAAACCTTAACCCTTGGGCTGTCGGAGTGCCACCGGCTTCTGTGCTGCATGGGGAGATCTGTAACCCTAGGTTATAGGTCTGCCGAGTAGAAACCCTAGATTAACCTTGCATGTACAGCTTATGCTAATACAGAACTGTAGAAACCCTAGGTGGTGTTTCGTGTGTGCATGAGTGGTTCAATCTGTGTCGACTTGGCCACTGGTTATCTGTGAACTTTGATTGACTTATCAAATTGATTGTTTCTTTGTGTGTTGTGCCACCTCTCTGTGTTACTGCCTCTGAACTTCCTCTGTATTGTTATAACTTGCCCTATATTACTGTTGAAATTGTTATTTCTCTGCTCAAGTCAGTCCGGTCTTTGTCTGTCCTTTTTTTGTTGAGTTCTGGTACCAGTGTGACTTCTAACCCCTAGCTGGCAAAGGCACCTAAGGTTAGGGCTAAGTGATTCCCTTCCAGCCACTTATGTGGCCCCGGAACTGTGTGGTCACTTAGTCCGCTACCCAAACCACTAGGGTTAGCCTTTATATTACCTGTATCTCAGCAGATTAGTGTGTTAACTGTTATCATGGCTTCAAACCAATATGGCATGATGCCTTTTAATGGTAAGACTGATTTTGATGTTTGGAAATAGAAAATAAAATGTGTGTTAATTCAACAGAAAGTGTATAGAGCTGTTACTGGACAATACTTAGAAACTGAGGACAAACCTAAACAAGTTGAAATGAATGAAACAGTCTGCTCAACCATATACTTAAACTTGTCTGACTTTGTCCTTAGAAAGGTTGGAGTCATTGAGTCTGCTAAAGACCTATGGGACAAACTTGAGTCTCTATATACTGATACTTCCCTTCCTGGCAAACTGTTTTTGTTGGAAATTTTTTTTAGGTTCAGACTTTACCTAACAAAAGATATTGATGAAAACCTAGATGCTTTTAATAAGCTAATCCAAAACATTAAGCAGGCTGGGAATAAACATATAGATGACTACACTGCTGTAGTTTTACTCAATGCTATACCTGATTCCTATAATGATGTTAAGTCAGCCATTAAGTATGGGAGGGATGACATAACCCTAGATATTGTTATTAATGGCCTGAGAAGTAAAGAACTGGACTTAAAACACTCTAGGAGTCATCATAGGGAATCTGGGGAAGCTTTGTTTGTTAGAGGAAGGTCTAAAAGCAGGTCTAGACACTCTAAAAAGGACAATCGGGATAAAAATAGTAGACAACCTGGTAAGAAGAGGTTCAAGTCTAGGAAAAGAGTCTGCTATAACTGTGGTAACCCAGGACATTTCATAAAAGATTGCACCCAACCCAAAAGAAATGAACAAACCAACTCTGTGACCAATAAGGAAATTAGTGAAGAAGTGTTCATGGTCTGTGACAGGCTAATTCTGTCCTAAGCAACCTAACTGAACTTGAATGGTTAATGGATTCAGGTTGTACCTACCACATGACTCCTTTTAAAACTCTGTTTGCTTCTTATAGTACCTGTGATTCTGGTTATGTGTCCCTAGCTGATAATAAGAAGTGTAAGGTTCATGGTGTGGGTGACATAAGTCTTAAGTTTGAAAATGGAACTGTTTTCAAATTAAAAAATGTTAGACATGTCCCTGATCTTAGGCACAACCTGCTATCAGTTTCTGTTTTTGAAGAATGTGGTCTTGAGGGAAAATGGGGGAATGGGTGTATGAAAATCCTGAAAAACTCTCTAGTTTTGTTTAAAGCTTTAAAACAAAATAACTTGTATGTTGTTCATGCTAAACCATTTTCTGAAAATGCTAATGCTGTTCTCACTGACAAGTCTGTGCTTTGGCACCAAAGGCTTGGTCACATGAGTAATAAAGGGTTGAACATTTTACAAAAATCTAGGTGTTTTGGAAATGACTTAGTGTCACCTATACCATTTTGTGAGGGTTGTGTCTTAGGTAAACAACATAGTTCAGTTTCCTACCTCCAACTATCCTAGTGAGCCTAAGTCCAAAGCTGTCCTTGACTACATACATGTTGATGTGTGGGGTCCCTCCAGTGTCCCTACCCATGGGGGTAGGAGGTATTTTCTGTCCATAATTGATGACTTTTCTAGGAAAGTCTGGATGTGTTTGTTAGAACATAAATCTGATGTGTATGTTAGGTTTAAAGAGTGGAAAATTATGGTAGAAAATCAAACTGGATGTAAGGTTAAAACCCTTAGAACTGACAATGGACTAGAATTCTGCAATAAGGATATGGATAGGCTGCGTACTGAGTGTGGGATTAGGAGACACAAAAGTGTGCCCTATACTCCCCAACAAAATGGTTTGGCTGAGAGAATGAATAGGACCCTCCTAGACAAGGTTAGGAGTATGTTAGCCACTTCTGGTCTCCCTAAGAAGTTTTGGGGAGAGGCTGTGAACACTGTTGCCTACCTGATAAACAGATCCCCCTTTGTACCTTTAGAAGGTAAATTCCTTGAGTCTATCTTCTCTAAGAAACCCCTTGACCTGTCAAACTTAAAGGTGTTTGGGTGTGCTGCCTATGTACACCAACAGACTGACAAACTGGATCCTAGGTCCAAAAGGTGGGATAGAAGTCAGAGTGGTTTTAAGGTCATAATAAGTAGAAATGTTGTGTTCAATGAAGTTGATTTTCCTTGCTTATTAAAAAATGTGACTGACCCAGAACTGAGTTCTGATGGCACCACTCCAAGTGAGGTGGAGCCTATCCAGACCACTGCTGCCCCTCTGATTAATGAGTTTGTTACTCGTGACTTGACCAACACTATGCATGACACCTCCTCCACCTTCAGGGAGGTGGAGCAGCCCAGTGGATTTAATAATAATGATGAAAGTATGCATGATGTGTTTTCTGGTAATGACTCTACTGATGACAATCATGAAACTGCTACTGATAGTCAGGGTCTTGAAGACTATCAGTTAACTAGAGATAGGACTAGAAGAACCATAAGGAAGATTTCTGATACAATGACCGACTATGCATTTCATCTGTATGATACTTCCTTATTTGCATTCTCTGTTTTTGAAACTCCTGAGTTGAATGAACCTAAAACCTACCAAGAAACCCTTTGCCTCTAGAAAATCTAAAAATTGGCTAAGTGCTATGCAAAGTGAAATAGATTCCCTTAAGTTGAATAAAACTTGGACCCTAGTCCCTAGGACACCTAATTGTTCTGTTGTTGAGTGCAAATGGCTTTTCAAGGTCAAAGAGGAACCTAATGACATTAGATTTTAGGCTAGGTTAGTGGCTAAAGGTTTCACTCAAAAGGAAGGGATAGACCATGCAGAAATTTTTGCTCCAGTAGTAAAATTTACCACAATTAGGATGATGCTTGTCCTGGTTGCCCACAATGACTGGGAGATGAAACAAATGGATGTTACCACTGCTTTCCTGCATGGTGACCTAGACAAACAGATATACATGACCCAGCATGAGGGTTTCATATACCCTAAGAACCCTAGTCATGTCTGTTTACTTAAAAAGGCCCTCTATGGCCTGAAACAGTCTCCCAGACAATGGAATATAAAGTTTGACCAGTGTATGTCTTCCCTGAGTTTCAAAAGGTCTGATTCTAATCCTTGCTTGTATTTTAAGAATACTGCTTCTGTACCTGTTTTCTTGTTGATCTGTGTTGATGACATGCTTATCATTAGCCCTTCTGTGAATGCTATTAAGACTGTTCAAAAGTGCCTTTGTGAAAACTTTGTTGTGAAAGACCTTGGAGATGCTAAGAGGATCCTAGGGATTAATATAATTAGGGATATGAGTAGATGTACCCTTACCCTGAACCAAACTTCCTATTTAGATAAGGTCTTGAAAAAGTTCAATCTTGTCTCTGCCCAGCCTGTAAATGTTCCTTTAGTACCCCATTTTGTGCTAAGTAAGGACCAGTCCCCAAGGACTGCTCCTGAGATAGATAGGATGAAGACTGTACCCTATTCCAGTGCTATAGGGTCAGTCATGTATCTCATGGTAAGCACAAGACCTAATATAGCTTATGTTGTTAGTTGCTTAAGTAGATATATGGCAAACCCTGGTATGTCTCACTGGACTGCCCTTAAATGGCTTCTTAGATACCTTAAGGGTACATCTTCTCATGGTCTTGTGTTTTCTAATACTGAAACTGGCATCTTGCTTACTGGCTATGTTGACTCCAATTATGCAAATGATAGGGACAATAGAAAGTCTACTACCTACATTTTTACTCTTTGTGGTTCCTACATAAGTTGGAAATCCCAACTACAACCTATTGTTGCATTGTCCACTACTGAATCTGACTACGTGGCAGCCACTGAAGCCTTTAAAGAGGCCATTTGGCTGAAACGCATACTAACTGAAATTGGTTTTCTTAAGCAGGTTGTGACAGTTTACTCTGATAGCCAGTTTGCTATCCAATTGTGCAAAAATCATGTATTTCATGACATGACAAAACACATTGATGTCAGGTTTCATTTTATCAAGAACATTGTTGATGCAGGATGGATAAAGCTATCCAAGATAGCCTCTAAATTTAACCCTGCTGATATGGGGACTAAATGTCTCACTTTTGAACAACTGTTGTCTTGTAAACGTATTCTTAATTTAGATTGTGGCTAGATAAGAACAGAAAAACAAGAAAACCTGGCGATGATGATACTCCCTTTCACGTTGTGCTCTACACCACCAGGCAGACCAATAAGGTGGAGATTGTTGATGGTATTGGTCCACCTCATTTATTTGTTGGTCCACCTCATTTAATAGCCTGGTCTCCTATTTAATGTTCTTGCCCATTTGGGCTGTCTACCCAACCAAGCCCATATGCCCTATTTGTTTTCTACCCAGCCTGTGACCTTGTGGCCCTTTGATATACTTGTCCGGTTCCTTCTCGAACTTCCTATTTCACCCGCTCCTCTTTCTCTCTATCCGATGTGCTCTTCAGTTTGTTGCCCTAGTTCTAGAGTGAGAGAGTGCCGGTTTCACCGTTGGGTTGAGCTCCGGTTAACCTCCGGTGATTCCTTGGGGATCCTTTGGTGGGCTTCACTCTGGTCTGGTAGTTTGGGGCTACTCTCCGGTGGGTTTTTCTCTGGGGCTTTGGTATGGGGGTTTGGGCTTTATATGTGAGTGTAGTTGACTGTTGCCCTTTATCTTCCCTGTTTGTAACCCTGATGGTGAATGCTGAGCAAGCCTTCGGGCTTATGGTGATTGAGGTCTGAACCAGTCCGATTTCCAACACATACGGTACACTTTAAGTACACAATTAATATTTTGATGATGGATTCATATCTAGTAGTTCTCTATTAACTGCTAAGTGCCTAAGTCACTAAGTCACTAACAATGTCAGTTGCATCAAAAAGCGATCATATTGACCATCATCACCACACCCATCACCACCATTATTGTTGCTGCCATAACACAAACACCTGTTGTGACTCCAAGAACCGTCCACCAAAACAAACTTTTCGGGTCTTCTGCAAAAGTAATCCTTTCGTTTCTCTTAGCATCCGAGGCGGCTCTGTGGTGGTCCTAGCCCAGAAGGACCCGTCCGACCCGCACCAGCATTGGTTCAAGGAAGATAAGGCCTTTGCCCTAGTCAAAGATGCTGAAGGACTCCCAAGTTTTGCACTGGTCAACAAAGCTACTGGCCAAGCGATTCAGTATCCCGTTAGCACCCATCATACACTAAGACTTGTCTCGTACGATGGCGATGGGGTTCTTGATGGATCCGTGTTGTGGGTTATGAACTTCAACAAGACGCCTGAACAGTATATGGGCATTCGGCAGCAAAACAACATGGCCCTTCATATGGATGCATTCAACAAAGATCACCCAAATCCCGGATATGATGGGAGCAGGGCCGTCTTAAGTCTATAAGGTCCCTGTGCGGATTACAAAAAATAGGCCTTATATAGTACTAGTCATGGACAAAATTCTTGAAAAATATTATCATACATTGATATTGTATCTTAATAATTTGGAGTATCATAAGACCAGATACTCTTACAAGTTGAAGAGCTTATACAAAAAATGTTCTATAGCTAATCATATAAGAAGAATGAAGATGAAGAATAGAAGATTGTAAGAAAATAACTGAAAGGACCGATTGTGTTTCTTGATTGATTGGAAAAGCTTGGCCAGAAACTCTGTAGAGTGAAGATTTAGCCGTTTCCCAACCCTAGAATAATATAAGCCGATAGAATTGTTGCATAGCCCACTTTCTTTTCATTTATTGTGGGATTTGTGGGTTTGATGTTTGGGAGATGGAAATTTGGGCTTTCAAGCTTTGATGCACGTACATAAGGATCTTTGAGTTCTTTTTTTACTACTACTATGTTTTGTTGTTGAGCTCTTGAATTTCTATTACAGAGTACTCTTCCGGTCAGGAATTTCTGACCAAAACCGCCATCCAGACTGCAGCATTTGGGGATCTTCCCCGTGAAAGTTTTTAGTTAAAGTTTTATGGAATGTTCTCCAACAAGTCTAGTTCATCCACACACAAAAATCAGCTAAAAGTTCAATCTATAAGGTACTCAAATAATTTTTAGAAGATAACTGCGCCAAAATATACATATAAAATGCAGTTAACTTCTAAAAATTATTTGACGACCTTACCGTTTGAATTTTTAGCTGATTTTTTGTGTGGATCGACTAGAGTTAATGAAGAACATGTCATAAAAATTTTATCAAAAATGTCGATCGGAAAGAGTCCTAAACGCCGCCGTCCGGACGGCGATTCCTGTCCGGAATTCCGGAGAGGAATATTTCTCTTACATATATACTACTAGTTTTTTAAAAATTATGGGCCTTAATTATTTGTAGGCCCGATGCAGAAGCACTGCTTGCACAGCCCAATAGACGACCCTGGATGGGACACAAGCCAGGGCATGGGAATGGCTCGAAGGTGACAACCAATGGTGGAACATCCTTCCCGATAGACGACCCTGGATGGGACACAAGCCAGGGCATGGGAATGGCTCGAAGGTGACAACCAATGGTGGAACATCCTTCCTTATTGATCTCTAATCTACTTAATTAAATCATCATACATACGGAGTAGCATTTTTTTTATTTATAAATAACATCTTCAAGGAAGATATGTACTACCTCCCTCCCGTTGGAAGGTTCTCATAGCAAAACGGCACGATTATTTAAATAATAATTAAATAAAGTATTTCGAGTATATTTTAAGAAATAATTTTAATAGGTATAAAATACAGACTTAAACAAATCAGATTAGATTAGACCAGACTTAAACAAACTATATCAAATTAGATCATAACAGACTTCTATAGTTATAAAATACCCAGAGAACAAACCGAACTATACTTCCATAGTTATAAAATACACAGTAAACAAACCAAATCATACTTCCCTAGTTATAAAATACACATAGAACTGACCAGACCAGAGCAATTCAAATCAGATTGAAACAGACCGAACCAGCAAATTTCAGTCCAAGTAAAAACATCTTATTATGTGAATTAGACTTTCTAAAATTCATGAGCTAAATTGAACGATTTAGACATGCATAAAAGTCTATTTGACCCGATACTCATCAAATATGTGTGCAACTCTGTGCAAGTACTGTGTGCAGCAAAAGCTGAAACCTAACTTGAAACTTGAAAGTCTCAAATCTCCATTAAGCACACAAAGGCAAGTAGATACATACATAAATATACTACAGATTACAGACACTTAAATTTAAGGGTAAATTTGCCTTTTGCAAACAACAATATCAGCAGATAAATATAAAAAACAAAAGCAAAATATGTATACATATCTACAAACAAACACAAACTAATTAGCATCGTCAGCACTAAAATCAGGTTCTGGCGGTTTCTGCAGCTTAACCAACTCCCTGGCAGCGCCACCCTTAAGATTCCGGTTTCTATGAACGCCCCGAAGAGCATTAGCAGCAAACTTAGAAGCCAAAAAGGCCGCCCCAATGCTATAAGTCCCATGGGTACTCGCTCTGGCCGCTGCAGCCGCCAATTCTTCTTCTTCCTCCTTCCTCTGCATCTCCATAGCTTCTTTCCGCTTCACGTACCGCCTCCACGCTGCCTGTATGAAGCAAGCTGCCCATGTCTTCCACTGCTGAGAGTAAAATCGGAAAGTGTGCTGGACCTGCCGGCTGTGGAGCCGCCGGAATTGGCCGGCTACAAATTTCAACTCATCTGCTGCCAGTGCAAAAGCCTCCACCTCTGTCAAGGCCCTCACCGTCCGGGTCGACGAAGGAAGATTGGCGCCAGATTTGGGGTCAAGAGCCCATGTGAGGAGCTCTTCCCCGCAAAAGTCTCCCTCCTTTAACTTACTGAGGTTAAAGAAACCGCTCCTCCCGCCGTCGGTCGTCGCACTCTCGAGATGGCCACGTATGATGAAGAGCATCTCGTCAACTGGGTCCCCTTCTCTCACAATATATGTTTTCTCGATGTAGAGTGATGGTTTGAGACGCTCACATATGGCATCCAGCAATCTCTCTTCCATGTTCTCAAAAAGAGGGACCTGCAAAACATATGCATCATTAAAAAAAGGATGGCATTCATACATCCAAAATATATATTGAATATAGGGTATGTTTGAATCCTGTAACTGCAAGGGAAATTATATTTATAAAAGGATCAAAATTTATTTTATAATCTGTTCAAAATCATTTTTAAAAATATGTGTTATATAGAGGGTGTTTGGATTTGATTCTTAAAACTGCTTCTGCTCCTTCAGGGAGCAGAAGAAGAAGTTAGAGTGTTTGGCTAAAAGTGCAGAAGTGATTCTGGTGCTCTAATTTACTCCTAGAATCAGTTCTTTTAGAAGCTGGGGGTGACCAGCTTCTGAAAACTAATTCTGATTCTGCTTCTGCTCTAAAAAAGAAGCAGAATCAGAATCAGTTCCAAACACCCTCATAAACACTAAGAAATCAAAATATATGTAAAAAAACATAAATGTTTGATCACATTTGATTTTCCTTCATATTTCCAAGTTGAAACCAAACATGAAAACTATTTTCTTAACATATATTTTTGCATTCCACATGGCCTTAGTGACCATTTGAAACCCAAAATATACTTTGCAAACAAAATAACGAGGAAATTTGCAAGGAAATAAAATGTGCGGGAAAAACAGGATAAAACTCTATACATTTACTCAAGATATTTATTGATGCTCATAGTATTTATAACTGATAGATAAACACAAGAAATCTACATCTACATATATACAAATCTTCAAAACAACTAGTTATATTTCACTTCCATTTGGGTTTGTTTCACTTCCATTTGGGTTTAAATTTTTCCCCTTGCACTATTAACTTCTGGGATCCAAATGGGGACCAGGAACACATAGTTCGATATAAGAAGTGAGGTAAAAAAAATCATAAAACTGTACCCTCTTCACCAAAGCCAAACAGAGATGGCGTTTGATTTCCCTTCTGAGATCCTTTGGTAAACTTTGAACAATAGCCTCTTCATCCACTCCACGAGTTTCTAGCCATTTGTATTGATCATAGCGCCTAACTCGCTGCCTCAGGTCTTGGGGAAGTAAGCGATGATGCATCCATTGCTCCGAGTCCCGCCTTTTAACTCTCATCTCTTCCAGTCGAATGGTTAGGGATTGGAGATATGTCTATAGTAGAAAAACATTAAGCACATACATGTCTTGAGTCTTCACTCTTCATGCAAACTCTGTAACATTTAATTTTACAGTTTTACCCATAAAAGTGCCTTATGTATCTTTACTATGCAGTTGTTTTCTAAGGAAACTCTCCCTTGGCGTTATAATCTAAATTTACTCTTTCCTCCCACTAAACTATTACAAGTACTTTTGGTTCCCTAAAGATTACATTAAGTTTTATTTTACTTTTGGCCTTGTACATCGTCAATTATTAGTTTTGATTGTTGGGTCGGGAGCTGCACTCAATAAATAAATCCTCTAGATTTATTTCACATTAAAACAATAGATATTTCATCTTATTGCAGATCACAACAGGAACATGCCTAAACTTATGATGTGTAAAACATAAGTCCATCTTTCCAGTAAACTTATGCCTTGTTTGGCAAATAAAATTGGACATGACGGGGCAGATGGGAATTGGTTATGAGAAACTGGGTCGTGTATGATTGGCTTAAAGGTGTCCCATGAATCATATGTTTGTAACAATGGGGACATAATGATTCATATCCTATGTTTGGTAGCAATAAAATAGGCTACTAGACAATTAAGACTACTCCGGCCCTTCACTCAAAACAAAATACAAAGTAAGACTAAGGTAATTACCTGCATGTTACCAATAAGTAATGCAAAGAGAACCAGACCAAATATGGCAAGTGCAATTGAGAATAATGACTCTCCGGGATATGTGCTTGTTTCGAGGCCCTGACCCAGTGTGCTGTACTTGGGAGGAAAGGAGTTAAATAAAATGTCAATTACCAAAGAAGCAATATATCAACTAAATGCATTTGTCCATCATCCACGTCCATCCAATGGTAAATCAATCTGGCCCATCCATTATGGGATTAATTATGTAAATTGTATCTGATCCATTTTATTATATATCTATATCGTTTAATGACCGATCCATGATTATTATTATTTTAAATGTTGAACTGCATTTATATAATCTTTATGCACAGGAACTATTGAATTCTTCACATTTGTTGTTGGTTAGTTTCTTCATTTACTGTCTTGAACCCGTCTGACCCACAAAGACAGTTGACTTTTTATATACGTGCATCCGGCAAAGATAGGAAACTTTCAATATTGAGATAATTATTATTATTATAATTATTATTGATGCTTCATTTCCAAACACCCTAATTGATGCATCTTTGTGAACTTATCACCTAAATAATAAATACATGATGCTGGGTATGGTATATTTGTAAAATAAAAATACAAATGTCATGTTTTAGCTAGATTATTAATCATTTCCTATTTGGACTCAAAAGACAGTGCAACGGAGGGAGCATATAGAACAGAGAGAATACATTTAAAGTATCATTATATGAATATATGCAACATTCAATCATCTCTATACAATAAAAGAAAAAAGAAGATGGATTGGATATTTGGGTATCCACCCATGAAAATATTATTATTTGGATTGTGTAGCTTTTTAAATGAATCATAAATGGGCTAATGGATTACTATCATAAACCCATCCATTACAATCCAAATAAAAAATCACCCTTGCACATTCCTTTGCCACTTTATTTATTTATTTGTTTGAAGGGATTGTCGATTTGTCATAGCACAGCCTGCTATGTAGTAGGCTTTGAATGTGTCATCTGAAAACAATCTACATTTGCACCAACTTAAAGGTAAAACATGAAAAAAGTCTAGTGTCAGATTACTATTTGAGAAATTTGAGCCTGATTAAAATAACCCCACTCAAGACAATCAGCTTACAGAAGGCCAAATAAAAGAATTACTTGCCTCAAATTCTGGAGTCCCCACCACAAGCAGTAACAATATTTCGACAAGAACTTCATAGAGAACACTATGCCAGATGACAAGGCACTCTCAAAAATTCCAAAATCAAACGGCGAATCTTTGCCATCTAAAGTGCATGATGCATTTAGTACCTGACCACTGGTTTTGTTCCAAGCAGCAAATCCATTCATGAATTGGTTGCCACAATACAAGAAATTAGTGTTGCACGTTTTGTTATCATGACAAGCTCTTTGCCAGCATGTGTCATAGCGCTCCACTGATAACAAGTACCATAACGCCCCAACTACCTGCCAAAAAAAGAAAAACAAAAAACATCACAAAAGGGAGTCAAGAAAAAAGTCAATATTGCCTAGACAATAAAAAGAGAGCAACTGTGAAACCTTATGGTATACTTGGACCCCGGAAAATGTAGTGAAAAGGAAACATTTCTAAGGAAAGATATTTCTTATGCGTATTTGTTTTTACTTCTGATTTTTTTCAACAGAAAAATATTTCTATTATTGGAATGCTTATATTTTATACTAGTATAATATATGTAGATAAATGAGATGAATATCAACTAATATGTAAAACAAGTCTATCGAACTCTTTCCTTGATGTTTGTGAATAAATGAGATAATGCTTCCAGTTTTCCCAAGTACTTTCTGGGAACCAAATGGACTCTTAAATCCCCTCCCTAGTTAAGTGAATACAGAATTTCCTGTTTAGGCTACAAGGATATAAATATATAATAGTACACGTGCACCAACTATCTACCAATAGGCATTAATAGAAAAAAATTATCCAATTGAGAAGAAAAAAAGGCAAAGATAAGTCCAACATTAATTTGTCTCATAGTAAATATGAGATAAAACAAAACAATACAAAAAAAGTTGAATCCAATGAATTAATTAGCTGACCTCATACAGCATTACAAATCTAAGGAAAAACTGTCTCATAGTATTGAACAGTTCTGAACATGTTTACTTTAGTTATTTTTGGGCTTTGGCCCTGATAATTAATTAATGAGTCAGTCCTAAACTCCTAACAGTAGTAGCACAAGATGAAAAAGTAGGCACAACTGGAAAGAGAAGATGGAAAAGCAAAGGTATCAACGTCTTTCAGAGGTGAAAAAGTAGTAAGAGTTTTTAAAGATGCAACGTGGAGCACGTAAGAATAAATTTACAAGAAAGGAAAGTGGAGCAAAGTATGGTAAACAGGAGTACAAAATAATGACTTACATGACTCGCGAGCATGTACAGTATCAAGTAGCTGACAGCACCAGCCCATGCAGTTTCAGCAAAGACACCAGCTGTTCTTTTCAGTTCTGAAGTTAAGGGTATGACCCTAACACATCTGGGCACATACTGGGACAATATTATATAAAGCAAAGCTTGTTTTGTGGCTAGAACATCTGACCCTTTAGATCTCTGCAGAAATCTCCAGACTACCATCTGAAAAAACCATAAGGAAATTATTCATAAAATCTTTAGATGTCAAAGGAGTACTTATTTTAGCGTTTCCAACAAATTAAAGAGGGACAAAAGGAATTTTAAAGCAATGCCCAAAACTTTTCGTGTTTTAACCAATTTAGTCCTACACTTTAGAGAATCAAGCAATATAGCTAAAACAATGGCAGAACATGTCCCATACATGTGAATAATTTCCAAAAATAATGAGTCAATGATCCATTTGTTGACTGAGTCAATGATCCATTTGTGTACGTGTAATGTGTGGGATAATTTGCGCCTTGGGAATATTAATTGATTATGGTGGCCTAGGGAAATTATTGCTGATGAGCTTGAAGGCTTGAAATATGACAATTTTTTGTGTAACTTTTTACTTCTTCCACAATGTGCTAGATTCGTTAAAAATGGGACACTTTTCAATAATTTGCCCTAGGAAAAAAAGAAGGAAAATGTGTCATCTCGTGATGAAAAAGCAATAGAATCTTAAACTTTGTGTCATCGCTCTACAATTTATTTCCAAACAAACCTCATATCAGAACTTAATGAACTATGCTAAAGATCAACTAGAGGAGTAGAAAATTTTAATATATAACCAAGTAAAAGAACTGGCTACTCCCCCATTGTGTCAAACAATGAGTCCTGAAACTAACTTCTAATGTAATTGGCCAAACACAAAAATTACAAACATGTTAAATACGATAAATTTAGTTAAGTTAACAATAAATTTAAATTATACATAAATATGATTTCATTAGTATTAGGAGTTTGTACTTTGTCAAATCAGAATCTGTACCTTCAACAAATAAGACTATTTTTTGGGATGGAGGGATTATTTTTTCTACAAACCTGAGGCAAA
This sequence comes from Cuscuta europaea, assembly GCA_945859875.1. Lineage (NCBI taxonomy): Eukaryota > Viridiplantae > Streptophyta > Magnoliopsida > Solanales > Convolvulaceae > Cuscuta > Cuscuta europaea. The sequence continues at coordinate 18,134,143 of CAMAPE010000019.1, forward strand.
GGGAGAACCGCAAGAAAATCAACTATAAAATAGAAGCGCAAGTAGCGTTTAGCAATTTGTCCAGAATCAATCACAAGCTCACCCCGGCCAAAAACCCGAGATGAAGGGGCAATATAAGCAGTGCGAAATTGAACCACCATATGTAAAAGATAAAAGGCATCAATAGCTGTTCTCAACGTTGTGGCTATTATAGCCAACTTTCTGTCTATCCCCAGACAATGTGAATTTTTATCAAAAACTGGAAGGTAGAAGAACAGAGGATCCACCGAGATGCCAAGGATACATGATACGACAAATAGCCTATTCCATAGAAGGAGCAATTTGTCTTGAGGATCAAATATCTTCTTCTCATAGGACTTAAGATCTTCCGGAAAAACAGCTCGGGATACACCGAATCCCAGAGACCGGCCTATTGACTTAAGTCCTTCAGAACTTTTTCTCATTCCTTTTTTGAAAGAACTTGATGTGCCTCTAGTTGTGGGGCCCACACGTCTCAAACCCTCAATGCCGAAACTGCATTTGTTTGCTGCTACTGATGATGCTGGTGACGAAAGCCTGGAATCCAAGTCATCCAGCCTGCATCCACAGAAGTACAAATACAGGACAACTAAATCTATAGAATGAACTCTATCCCCTGATAGAAGGCAGCAAAAGTCGTTTAAAAGAAGTGAGGTGACAAAAAATACCTCGCATAGTAGTTGACAGGAAAAGTTAGTCAACTTAAAATTTGACCACCAAAGGCATGAAAAGGCGTGGTTTTTAACTTAGATATGAAAAAATTGAGCCAAATACTTTTGAAAATCATTTGTGTTAAACTTGCACTCTAACTGTAGAAACTAACAAAATTTTGTATTTGTAATGGTGTAGTTTTTAATACGAAATATGAATCTCTGATTTCATATACCGACTCATGTTAGCCAACCGGCCAACTCCAAACACTTTTGGGAGTTGGGACTAAAGCTTGGAAGTTGTTGTTGTGTAGTAGTTTTAATATGACACACACACACATAATGTATATAACTACAATAGGCCAACTAAAATATTTCAAACTATCCATATAATTTTCTTCCAACTTTCCTTTTCAAAATTATCGTCTCATTTCCATCAAGAGAATAATGGTGTGGTTGATATTGTTTCTTTTCCTTCTAAATAGGCTTCATGAGACGATTCTACTTTCTCAATAAGCATACCAAGTTAAACATAAAACGGGAAGCAAATCATATGGAAGTAATAAACACATGGTAATGTGCGTTTCCACACTAAGGGTCAGTTTTGCAGTGGGTTTTGATGGTTTTAGATGGGAGAGCTAAATTTAAATCTTGATATATATTTGACATTTTAATAAATTTGAAGGAATGACATAATATGCGATAGTACAATATTTTAATCACCCTTCATTGGTTATTAAGAACATTCTATTTATAAACTTGGATTTTACTAAGCTTGCCAGGCTTCTAAAGCCAGAGGCTTGACCATGTCACCTTTCCACGTCTATTAGAACATTGACTAATACATGTAAGGACAAAAAAGTCTACCATATATAGCCTCATAAATCATACCTTACAAACTTCTCTCGCTCTCCACCCAAGTACTGAGACTTAGAACCACAGTCAAACATATTGTACAATCACAGAACTCATAAACATCTGCAGTAAAGCAGACTATTTAATGTTAGGGACATTGGTACTTATATACCTTCCTCAAAGCATGAGAAATTAACAACAGTTCAAATAATTGATGGAGGGATCAACACAATGAAGAAAATAAATTTTAACTAACAATCGATGCCAATAATAATCTTTGGAATTTAGATATCTGTCTGAAGAAAAAGTCTATAAGTAGTCTGTTCAAGTAGACTCTCCAGTCAATAAAAAGCAAATACTTATTCGTGATGATAAGATCTGTATCCTGGTGTCTCACAAACATCTTAGAAGATCTGTAGAGTAGTGTTACGGTCTTACGGATTGGGAACTTTGACCATCTCAAAATTCATTAATTAATGATAAAAACATCAACTAATCGTGTTTCATTTCTGGATGATTGAAACAAGACAGAAGTTAAGTTTTGTCTGAGAATATTTGATAAAGGTTTGGGATTGGAGCAGCTAAGACTGGGAAGATGGAGTAGAAAAAACAAATACCTGGGTGAATGTGTATGGAAGAAGGGTGAATAGTCGAATTGGAGCAAGGAAAAGGGAAGCTTCTGTGAATAATTCAGGGCATGTTTCTAGTCTAGGTGTATAGAGACTAGAGAGAAGTAATAATTGTAGAAAGATTTAAAATTGTGCTTCAATGAGTTAAATCCAGAAATATAGCCATACACGGAATACAGAGTATGAAGTTAGACTGCAAATGTGAACGGCCCCTAAATTATCTAAAATAAGAAATTATTAATAGGGAAAGTTCCCGAAATAGGACTAAAAAAATTGAAAATTCCAAAATAGAATTGTCATATTTTTATTCTCAAAATAAAACTAATTACTGTCATGTTTTGGCATTTTCAAACTGTTTTAATCCTATTTCGGGTAATATTGTCTTATTAATATAATGAGAATATATTTGGTAAAAGTAAAATTTATCACCATAGTGCTTGGTTTAACTGATTGGGCTTAATAAAATAAACAAAAAATTAAATAAGAATAATTAAGAGCCAGTTTGGTGATTATGTTTTTTGGCTTATCAGCCTTATCAGTATGCTTTTTTTACTATAAATGTAATTTTTATATAGCAGGCTGAATTGTATAATAATAAGAAAAAATTTGACTAAAGTTACTGAAGATGATCATTGTAGCTATTTTCTCATATAATTTTTTCTTTATTTTATTAATAAACAATCTTTTAAATATAATTTTTCATAAATCAGCATAATCAGCCAATACAGTCACTTCAGCCAGAACTTCATAAATTTAAGCAGAATTTGCCGATTTAGCCAATTTCAATGTTACCAAACGGGCTCTAAAATGATTATATACAGTAACTTCAGTCAATTCATCTATAAAGTAACTTCAATCATATTTAGAGACTGTTTGGAAATCCTGTATTTCAGCTTATCAGGCATATCAACTAAGTTTTTCACCAAACACGTAATTTTTTATCTTTCGCTCTGAATTGTATAATAATAAGAAGAAAAAATAAGGTTGAAGTTACTTTTTTGGTTGTATTGGCTGAAGTTACTGTAGAGTATCATTTTTCATATTATTTTTTCTTTATTTTATTAATAAAAAATATTTTAAATATAATTTTTTATAAATTAGCCGAATAAGCTAATACAGTCACTTTAACCAGCACTTCATAAATTTCAACAAAATCAGCCGATCCAGCCAATTTCAGTGCTACCAAACGGGCTCTTATTTTGATTATTACACAAATCTGCACGTGAAATAAAAAGTTATGTGTTTGATAAAAATGTTGATTGATAAGACTGATGATAAGGAGAAAAATAGGGTCATCAAACAGACTTTAATTTCTAACATTTTAAACTTAATCTTTTTTACGGTGTATTCCAAGTCGTCGATTTTCCGTTTTCGGGTTCTTAACTAATTGAATCGATTTTCAATCAGAGTCGTCAATTTCTGGGTCAACCCGTTCATTCTGGTTTTTTTAAACATAGGTTTCCTCATAAATACTCAGTAATATATAAGTCAAAATTATGAATAAAAGTCTTTTTTTAACATTGAATAAAAGTCTTGTTCAAGTTACTAGCGATGTGCGCACTACGTGGAAAGTGCCCGATGAAGCCCCAATTTAAGTATTGAAAATATTAAAAATTCTTAGACAAAATGTGTAGTGAAAATTTTATTAAAGATTTTTATAACAGTTTTATAATATTTTCGGTACAGAACTACAAATTATTAGGAGTATTTTAGGAACAAACAATGAACAAGATCATAGAAATTGTAATTGAATTGTCTACTATTATTAGTTTAGTGTAAGCTAATTGAGTTATGGATCTAAATTAGGTTATTTGGTAAAATGAATAGTATATATTGAAACCAATTAAATATATTTTAAAACATTTATTAGTAGACACTAACAATCCGATTTCTTAATGTATTGATTTATTTGTTAAAGATGACCAATTTTTAATTAAAAAAAGTGTTTTTATTATTTAGACATTTGTCTTATCTTTGTGTACGTAACCTTTCATAGTAAGTTTCAGTGCTTTATCATTTTAACTGTAGTTCACCAAAAGAAGTTTAATGTTATAGAAAAAAACTTAAATAACATTCACAACAATTGTAAATATAATTAATTTAAATATATGAATTTGTATATGAGATAATACATAGGTAAAACTTCAAAGTGCAAGACCTTGAAGTATTAAGTTTTTACAAAGGATTGATACTGTAGTCAATTAATCAATCACAACCCATATATAACATTTTACTACTGCATCGTAGGGAGGTCATATGCCTTCTTTTACAATCTATTATTGCGATATAATATAACATAAAAGGCTTAACATTTGTGTCGTTTGCCTTTGCCCTTGGCAGATACAATGGCAGGTTCATTGGGGTCATTTTCGTGAGTGGCATTGTCATCAGATTCATTCCCTTCTGCAAGAATCAGCCTTCGCTTTGCCTTTGATGTTGAAACTTCCATATTGTTACAAACAATATTTTGATGTGGCTCGTTTTTTGGGAATGAAATGCATAGGACACTTATGTGTTTCTTCATTTCTCCTTGGTACTTTTTAAATATAGTTGGAAAAAGGGTCAAATAAGCCTTCGTACTATTGTTCAAGCGTCACATAAGCCCATGAACTTAAAAAAAATCACACAGATACACTTACTCTCTATAAAGTGTCAAACGGGTCACATGACCGGCTACTCACTTGGTATTCCCGGTGCTCGGATTACGTGTCCTCCCTTTTTACCCAATCTGCCTTTTATTTTCCACATTAGCAGGTCAAAGGATTCAGTTTAGCCCTAAATATAAACCTAACCTGCGTTTCTTAATCTACAAACAAGGAGTATGCGTCTTCATCGATTGAAATCGCAGAGCACATCGACTGAAACGGAGATTCCATTTCATCTACGAATAAGGCTTCCGCAAACGATCTTCATCTTCTGAAATGTCTTCATCTTCGTTTACTTCACACAGAAAGGAGATTCCGGATCTGAACTACGAACCTAGCTTTTATTGTTACTGTGGTTTGAAGGCTCCGGTTTGTGTTTCCAGACAAAGCGGTCGTAAGTTCTACGGATGTCAACAATGGAAGGTAAATGAAGCTATATTCTCAATTTGTTTTTTTTTGTGATGGAATTGATATACAATTGGAGCCAGTATGTATTTGGGAGGATCCAGAATGGGTTTGAGATATGTTCTTGCATCCTAGTATCTCTGTTTATTGGAAAATATTGTAAATATGATTGTAATTATTTACACTTATTACAAATTGTTGCAGGAAGGAAAAGCGTGTGGATATTTTTGTTGGAAAGACGAAAGTAATATACAACAACTACAACGGCCTGAAGCGATCTTAGAGGAGTTAAGGACGGTGGTTTATGATGTACGTGACAAAATAAATCGTGTGAACGCAAGAGTGCAGGCTGACATTGATGAAAATAAGAGATTTAGATTCATAGTTGGTCTTGTGCTAGCTGTGATCGTAGCAATGTTTATGTTCATTTGTGTAGTGTTAAAAGAAATGAATTCTTGAAGTTGCAATGTATGTTAGATAGCATGTTTGTGGTGCTTTATGTAGACCTTTGGTCCTACAACATGAACACGGGACCTAAAGAGGCATTTTGAACAGTATGGGAAGATATTGAATGTCAGGATGAGGAGAAACTTTGCTTTTATTCAATATTAATATTGAGTTATTGTAATTTTCCTTGATGACTTCACTTTTAACATTAAACATTTATATTTGCATCCCGATGATGAAGGATATCACCTGCATGCGATGGGATACATTTCATTATTTGCATCCCGACCCACCGCACTTAAAATTTCACCCTTCAACATCCCTTTTAGAAAACACCCATCTAGTCCAACAACTCGACGACAACCTAGTAAGAATCCTCTTTTTAAAGCCTCAAAGCAGACATACATCCTCTGAAAAACTTCAAGGCCATCTTCATGCATCCTTTGTGTTTTTACTATGACCGTGCTCCCTGGATTTGACCTAATGCATTCTTCGGCGTAGTCCCCCACCCTACGAAATTGATCACCAAAGGACTCGTTAATCTTTTTGAGCACCTTTGCAATGCATCTCTTCACCTTGGAAATATTCACATGAATATTAAATTCATTGCGTATTTCTTTTTGTAGTTCCACTCGGCCAATCTTATTTTCGAACTTATCTTCTATCCATTTTTGACTAACAATCTTCAACTTGAACTTCTCATTGCATCTATGGGTCCCTATCCAAGTCTTCAACTGCAAGCATCTATATTTGTTTTCCCACGATGCAGTGCACTTAAAGGGACAGTTACTTGCACATTTTGCTTGAAGTCTCATAGGCTCATTCTTAACCCACCTAATATCCCTTTTATAATGCACTGCGTAATTAATCAGGGCTGTTTTGAATTGGATTCCATCTTCAAATAACATCTCCACCTCTAGGTCTCTGGATTCTGATTCAGGATTATATGAAGGACATTTATGCTTGACATGAACTTTAGATTGGACCTCATAACCTTGGGCATCCTCATGTTCAGGTTCAGAATAATAACTTGGCGGGTCATCTGAATCATAATAAGCACTGTTTTGCTCTTCTTCTACATCCGAATGCAAGTCATCTCTCTGCCGCTGCTTCTTTACCCATGCTGTCTTTTTATCTCTTAAGTCACCATCATTGGAATTATTCCTCTCATCTTGCTCCTCACCAGAAGTATTATCATGGCTTGCTGGAAAAATATCTTCTTCCTCTTCGGCATCATTTGCTTCAACATTTTCATCAGCATGGTCTGCATGAACCCTATGTTCTGTGTGTGCATTATTAGAAGGTAAAGCATATTCCGAAATCAATTCAGCCTCATCAATACCATGCTCCACATAAACGTCTACTATTCCTTAATTCTTGGCCATTTCTATAAGCTCAAGAGTAGATGCATCATTCCATAATGGCTTTAACAATTCCATCTTCTCCCCAGGTGATTTAAAAGATAAGGATTCCACCTTCTTGTATGCATCCTCCATGATAAACTTTAACAGGTGAGGGTAAGAGATTCTATCTGGATCAAGAGTAATTGTATGCACCTCACCGTTAACATATGACAGCTCTGCACCTTTAATGAAATTCCCCCCATGGTGTATTCTCAAATATGCTTCCAAAAACATTCTAAAAAAGGACTTATATAAGTGTCAATTTATTGAAACTATTTTATCTTCAAAACTCTCTTAACATGCATGGTACATTTTGAAGGTGAGAGGATTTCTGGTAAAAACCAATCACAGAACAATATACTATATGGCCTGCTCTAAACACTTATTCACATTTATTTCTCAATATTAATTAAAAATGAATTACACAATGTGGACATAACAACATGATTGAATGAATCAGGAAAGTTACGAAATCAATTGAATCAATCAATTCAAATCAAAAATTCAATTTTACTTGCTAAGCAAACAGAAAAGGCTCGCAGTTAAAAATACAAGGAAAGTCACATGGAGAGTCAACAATAGCACTTGAAGAGAAAGAAAATCCCACCATAGCAACCATGAAAACAACAGCCCAAAAAATTTCCAAACTTTCAGTTCATAACAACAATCCAGAACAATATACGATCAAAATTACTTACTTTAACGCAATCTCAGTACATATAAATTACTTCAATGATTCAGGCGACGATACTCCTGTAAAATCCGTCTGATTCCGTCGAAACCCATGGATGTCTTTAAGCCCCACTCAAAAGCGCTGGAACCCTAATAGCGAGCGGATGAAGCTAACGTTGTCTGAGATTAAACATCCACGTTGGGAATTTTTTTATCGTGTGAGCATTAAAGTGAAACCAGCTGATGTGGAAAAAAATGCCAGGTCGAGTAAAAAAGGATACGTAAGCCTTTACCGGGAATTCCAAGTGACTAACCGGTCATTTGACCTATGTGCCGTATTTTAGAGAGTAAGTGGATCTGTGTGACTCTTTTTTAAGTTCATGGGCTTATGTGACGGTTGAAAAATAGTACGAGGGCTTATTTGACCCTTTTTCAATATAGTTTTAACAGCAATAGTGAAAGTGAGGTCTTTCACCTTCTCGTTCAAATCAGCACAATTCACCAAATTAGGATTAGGATTAATGTTGATCAAAGTGAGTAACTTGTGCACTTCATTAGTGAACAAAGTTGTTTGAAGTACACCAGTTTCATCAAACATCTCTATTGGCAACCGAAACCTGTTAATTTAATATATTTCAAGAAGTTTAATATGCAAGACAATATGTTGAAGTAAATAATAACAAATTTCGTTTTATATATGCACCTTTAAAAAATATGGTAATGTTGTGAAGGACAACAGAGTATTCATTAAAGTTATTCACATCTTTGTACACTACGAAATAGTTTCCCTATACTATTTAATTCAATGTTGAAACATGCTACGGAGTAATAGTGTTTAAGATATATTGGGCTTTTTTTGCTACTATTTTCCCAGGACCTATTTATTTTCTAACTTTTTTCTTTGATGGTGTTTTAACCTATACAACTTTACCCTCTACAGGTATTTGCAGTAGGCTTTGAGTTATTAAGATCTGTAGAGTGGTGTTTGCTTTCATATGTTATAATTTTAACGTTATGACATTTTTTTAGATGTTTATGCGGTATATAAAAACAATTTATGTTAATATGGCTTATTTGAAACAGACATTAACAAGTTGTACACTTTAGTTATGAAAACAAATAAATGTCGTACAAGCTATTTGGGGAGGACATTTTCAGCTCTTGTTTTTAATTTTGTTTCTGGATAGAGCATCGGTGGATCTTTGGCAAAGAAATTTTCTAAATGGATCCCAAATTGGCTGAATTTCATAATATCTTAACATCCATATCACCAAATCAAGTTTTGAATTGAAGTTAGAAGAAATAAAAAGATAAGCTTGCTATTAGGTTTTTAGTAAATGTTGTTTTACAACTAAACTGCCCTCATCACAAAATAAAACCCCTTTCGATTAATAGTGTTAAGAAAAATGTAAATGTAGTATGTTAAAGATTTTATTGATCCTATAAGAGTTATGTGAATTACCTTTTCGTAGAAATTGCGTTTTTATAACCACAACTCAGACACGGAAAATTAACTCCTTCAATTGAGTGTATCGTTTTGTTGCAGCTGTTGCACCATATGCAGTATGGTATGAATCTCTGCTCTGTAATCTTCAACTTGATGTCTATCCAAAAGATTGATGCCTATATTAATGTATCATAATTAGGTAATTAGTATTCTTTATTAAACTAATGATAATGAAACTTTTTGAAATGAAGAGAATTTTTACTTGATCATAGCAGTTCAATGCAGAAGAGATAAGGTGATTTTTTCTGGTTTTACGGGTTTCCAAGACTAACAAGAGAGTCCATTTATTTTCGTTCACTAATTTCCCTTTGGATGGCAACTGCATTTGAACCTCTCCTGTTAAGAAAAAATAGAACATTGATACAACATGCAATTATCAATTTTTTAATACTTTCCACTTATAGATACTGATAAATAGAATGGGAAATTGCATAAGAAACACCGCCACTCTTTTAATAGAGTTGCGTGATAGCCATTTGGTGAGAGTTCTATGGATGTGTCATAGCCTGTTGTCAAAGATAAACCTACACCAAAGAACATTTAAAATAACCATATGAGAAAGTTGCATTACAAATTATGTGTTTGCGTGAATATAAGTATATGTAGACATGTATTTTTGTTGTTTGTATAGTTTAGAATATAAAATATATTGTTTAATGTTTTTATTGTCCATTTTGAATAGTTTTTTTGTTATGAAATTTAAATACTTAGTACATAAGTGAAATAGACTCTTGTTTCTTGTTACTCTAATATTACTACTGAAAATATATGTCAAAGTGAAAAACACGGTTTACCTTGATAAGTTGTTACAACAACATGTTTTGCAAGAAGAATAGGGTAAATCTCATACTCTAATAAATTTTGAATTTCAACTCCTTGATTAGCAGCAAACTCATCCCACATGGTGAGGATTATCGGGATTGCCCTAAACAAGTTTATATTTGAGTCATTGTTATAATAATTAAGATAGATAACAAATTATATCTAATATTTTGACATACTGTTCATCTATGATGACAAAGTCTTTTGCTTGCTTTGGTCCTTTATCAGTCATAACAATTTCCCTTGGGAGTTTACAGATAACAATACCAAGAACATCTGTAATATAAAGCAAAAAATTTGTTTGTGTTAGAGAGTGAATTCATAAATTAGTTACAGTATATAAATATTGAAATAAACATAATATGGAGATTGAATTAATTAGACTAACTTATTTGTTCTTTTTCTATCATGGCATTGTAGATAGATGGAAAAGAAGAAGGGACAATATCATTGTCTTGCTGAGTGCTTATCATATCTGCAAGAGCGACATCTTGAATCATTGTTCTTTTGTTTATTGACCATATGTACTTGTAATGCTTATCCGGAACAGTAAAGTTGGGATAGACATGTGAAACCAATGCGTTTGAAATAAGATAAGTTCTGTGCACATCAAGACGTTGATCCATAATAGAAATCTCATGGCCGTACGCCATAGCCTTCACTTTAACGCCCTGAAAATTGAAATTGACAATTAGTATTAAATTCTTTGTGTATTACCAATTTGAATTAAAAATAAAGTATTGTTTTAGAAAAAAATAAAAGAGGTTGTACTTTATGAAGTTAGTTATGATAATGTATAAGTTGCAGGTAATTCCCAACTATGTGTAACGTTGTATGTATGTGTGATTATTACTTCGTTCCTCTTGTAGTAACATGGATAAGATCAGTAGTCAAATCATGTTAGGTCTAATATGTTGAAAAATATTTTTTTAAATATATATATGCTTATAGTATTGCTAAATACATTTAGTTAATTTGTTAAATTAGGTTCTTGTAATTATTTGTATCTTAAAATGTAACTTACATCAACATCTTGAAGCACAAATGGCTTATACATCTTTCCAGGGCTTTTTGTGGACTCGTGTATATTTAGTTTTTCAATGACTGCCACTTTGCATGTCCATGTTGTTATCTCTGGAGTAATATTGATTATCGGTAGTTCCTCACCCATTAGGGCTCGTGCACTACAAATACAAAGAAACAAAGTTGTATGATAAAAGTTGTAAAAATGCATCTAATATCAACAAAACAAGTAAATACAAATTGATAACTGACATATATTATAAAGAATTTTTAGATCCATAATTTTACCACATACCTGTTAATGCATAGTGTACTGCAAAATTTCATTATACACAATGTTATTAGTAACATTTGTAAAATTCTCATTGATCGTGTCATCATGTATAAGAATCTTTAATGATGCACTGTTTCTTGCTCTTGACATGGCTACGTATAATTGCGCATGACTCAATACCGGTTCCCTCAAATAAATGCCAACAAAATCCAAGGTTTGCCCTTGTGATTTGTTGATTGTCATGGCAAAACACAATTTCACACGGAATTGAACATTTTTCATCTCTAGAAGTTTCAAGAAGAATCCTAGGAATAAATACATGCTTGCCTTTATTTTCACCAGAACCAATAAAGCAACTTATAACATGGTCACGAAATGTGTCACATATCAATCGTGTTCCATTACATAACCCCTCACATGGATTCAAGTTTCTCAAAAGAATAATAGGATAGTTCTTTTTAAGGATTAAACAATGTGGGGCATTCCAGCAAAGGATAATGTATGTAGATACTCTTGACAGTTTGAATACTTTGATTCAAGTGGTTCATCATAACCAAAAAAATGTTTTTGAGTCACCTGGAAATTGTGAAATGAGGGAAAAATTAATCTCATCCACAAATTCATTTTTTGTAGTTAAAATAGCCCTCCCCATCAACATATAAGGATCTTGTTGAAAAGAATTTAAATCTGGATAGACAGACTGAAACAACGCTGACAATGGGCTTTCCTTTGTTGTGCATGAAATTAGGAATTGGGAAGGGATGGTGATTTTATTATTTTTGTTTTGTATCTCTAATCCATTTCCGATCCTTATGAAGTATTCACAGAACTGTGGATCTGTTTGGGCACGCATATTGTTCAACAAAGGTAAACAGATTAACTTTGGCCAAACTACTAAGGATTTAACAAAGCTTGCATTAATAAAGTCATCCTTTGTTCCAGCTCGCACTACAGGAAGAGTCTGCCGTAAATCACCCCCCAAAACAACAACTTTTCCACCAAAAATGTCTGTAGAAGACATGAGATCTTGTAGAGATGTATCAAGTGATTATATAAGTCTTCTATGAGCCATAGAAACTTCGTCCCATATGATCAATTTGGCCTCACGAATCAGTTTGGCCTCAGCTGTATGTTTACCTATATTGCAAACATATTTTTGCTCAGAATCTATAGGTAATTTAAATCTTGAGTGAGCAGTTCGACCTCCTGGAAGAATGGATGCTACTATGCCAGATGTTGCTGTTGCTAAAGCTATCCATTGTTTGGATCTAATAGCAGCTAGTAAAGCTTTATTGAGAAATGTTTTCCCTATTCCACCAGGGCCATCCACAAAGTATATAGCTCCTTCATTATCATTAACTTTTTGCAAGATACTTTGAAAAGCAACTTGTTGCTCTACATTGAGTTGGACAATACTATTAATGTCTTCTCTGCTCACCTTTATGTTGTATTCCGATCTTATTGCTTGACATTGGTTTTCCACTGGGGTTTTATAAACATTGCCATTAATTAAATTGAATTCGTGAATGTTTCTTCCTAACTTCTCCATAAAACCTCCAAGAATGTGTATGACAATTGTTTCTTTATCGAGATCATTATAGATTCCAACCCTATTGTATTCTTCACATAAATAAGATTTAAATTTCTTCCATAGATCCTTCGGGTCAGGAATGTCACAGAAAAGAAGCATTGTTGCAAATAATTCACGTAGACTGTGTGGCATTTGATACACTACCGCTTCACACAAGCATGCTTCCATGCTAAAGTTACCTTTAAGTAGATCAAGTTTGTCTACAGCTTCTCGAAAGGTTGATGTTGATACTCCATTAACCAATTTTAGATTTTCAAAAGAGTGTGGTGCCCTGACACTTTAGAGTAATAGTCGTAAGTAATATCGTTCTCCCTCAGTTGGGTTGACATTGACAACTCTTCCAATGACATGTTTGTTCTTCCTTTGTGTCCACACTTTATTCGTTGTAGACCAAACAAAGTATTCAGGAAATTGAATGTATAATAGATTTAGTCTTATTGCGACCTCATTTGCAGCATTCATCTGGAAGAATTCAGTAAGCATTGTCTTACATTGAATATCATCTTTGACTATTGTTGTTATTCTTTGGGTCTTACTAAAATTAATGTATTGAAAGTTTTCCAAATGTACTTGGAGTTGGAACACAGAAGGGTTCATATCTGCAATAGGGAATGCATAAATTCTCCAAGTTGCTTCAGGGGCAGACACCCACCTTCCTCTTTGAAAATCCTTTATTTCATCAACTTCATCTTTTGTTATTGAGTCAGTCAATCCCAAACTTATTCTGTCTTGTCCTTTGTAGACGTATTTGTACAAGTACTTCACAGATTTCACTGAAGCGCACAACTCCACATTTATGTGACAATCGAACTTTAATAGCAGTTGTGGATTATATGGAATGACCCAACTATTGTCTAGATGTACTCCTCTTATATCAACAAATGCTTCATTTTGTCTTCGTTGATAAATTGGGAAGGCATCGTCCTCAAAAATAGTTTCATCACTATACCCTCGAGGATATTTATTTTTACATTGCAGAGTTTTGTTTTTTGTTCGTCTCATACAAGGACATTTTGTGTTTAAAGATCCACAATGGCCATGAATCATGTGCCTTTTGACAAGGTCATATAAACGAGGTTCAGTCAAATTGTTCGGTATTTCAGCGCAAACATATTGATTACAAAAGAGTGGTTGCCTAAATTTACTATTATCTTTAAGGATAATAAGAAAATGCGCATGTGGTAATCCTCTCTTTTGGAATTCAATCACGTAGATGTATGCTGCTACTTCCCCGAAGAATCTTTTTTTAACGATATCATTCTTTAGTTCTTGAAGTTTAGAATGAAATACTCTGGTTACTGCATCAGGTCTGTTTTGAGCTTCATCGATGTGTTGAAGAAGATCTTTGATCTCAGGCCAATTGGGATTACAAGTCATTGTTTAAAAAATGTCTGGTTTCCCAAATTGTTGCACTATAGCCATAGTGTCAAGATATCGTTTACGCATATCACGAGGCCCCCCAATAAAAGTAGCAGGTAGAATAACTCTGCGTCCCACATCGCCACCATACACCATGCCCATATGCATACTATCAACCACACCACTGTATGTTTCAAACCGGAACTCCTGTTGCTTTAATCTAAAGTAATCCAACCTTTGTGTTTCTATTTTGATGTAGACATCAACAATGAATTGTTGAAGTAATCTTCTTGTATGTAATAAATAACTCTTGTCATTTGGGCGCAATTGTAGCTTATAGGAGTAATACTCCCTACATGAAACTGTTTTACTTTTCTTGTTGATATGGAAGTTTCTCTCTTCAGCAGCGATGAGATCTTCATGATTATTAATGCTACTGTTTATAGATGTTATGGAAATGGAAGGACTCAGGTGTATGCAATCAACAATATGTGGATTAATTTTTTCAATTCCTTCATGCCAGCCAAATTCACCTCTTGGGAATAAAAGTGAGTATTGTAATGGATCATAGCAGCCATAGTAATACTGGACATTCCTTGACTTACCACTATGAGCATATACACTTATGTTTCTATTTCTTACTGCGCCATCAGTGAGATCTTCTACCCAAATTGCAGCAACTTGTGATGCGGTAGGTGTGTTATACACGCGTTGATCTAACCCGGCATCAGAATTTAAGATAATGCTGAATTCTTCATCCAAAGGGACATCACCAATAGTCTTGAGGAGTTGTGTGTGGATTAAGTGACATGATTTCAACCAACTTGGTGATGATATCTTTCTCAAGTCTTTCACAACAACGTAATCTACTTTCAATTTGATAATCAGTGTCATAAAAGTATAGCTGTAGATTTTGAGGTGGGATCCATTTGGAAGTAAGTCATTTATAAAGTGATAGATCTGCCCTTGGACCTTGAAAGTGTATACTCCTTTGTTGCGTCGACATAAGTCTTTATCGTAATTATAAATTCCTATAGAGGTGAAGGCAAAGGTGTTGTTATATGTTCGAACAGAAGCTTGAAATTGCCTTGCTTTGACATCCCTCCCAATAAATAAGTCTCTTAAGTTATTTGGCATTTCATTTGGAGTAATAACAACTTGACCTTGGCAGCAACAAAATCCTGAAGTCTCGTATTGTATTCTTTTTGCTTTACAATGCAAGCAATCAGGGACTTTGGAGAGAGTAAAGGGTACTTCATGATATTTGTAGTTGGAAATAGTATCTAATGAATAATATTGAGTAAGGTGTATTATTATAATTTGTGATACCGTTTGTTGAGGGTTATTGTTTGAAGTAATAAGTAGGTGTTTGTTTGCAAAACAAACTGATTAGTAATGGATTGAATTCATAAAAGAATTATATATTAATGATTATTGAAATGTTAATGTTCTGAATGCATTGATTTATGTTACGCCTTACCATTGTTTTTGTTTTGTTTTTTGCTCTCCATGATACGCATGATATCGTAGCCTACGCCTGAAATTCCTTTGTGCTCTTCTAGAATGGGGAATATCTTTACTGTTGGAGCACTCTCCTATTTCCATTATCTGGTGTTAAGCACATGTAATTTAGTGATTTGGAAATACTAGAAAAACTTAGAAGTACTAATTTGTATGTGACACTTATGTGTACGTTTGTTCCGTTGTTTTTGTGGGTTTTACAACTATTAAGTTATAAACATGCTCATGTGGAAGTAGTTACACAGATAATAATGTGTAGGAAAAGAAAAATAGACATATCGTACAAATTCGCCTCAGGCCGAAATGTGTTAAACCTGTAAAAATTATGAAAATAGAATAAAATGAAATTGCAATGTAATAAACAGGCCTTTTATGAATGCATAAAAAATAATAATTGGATTTATAGTTTCATGTGGCAGGGAGCTTGCAAATTTTGAACACTTTTTTAGAGTAGTCTTAGCGTTGTTTTTGAAGGAATATTCACTATATAGGTGAACTTGCACTAATACGCACTTTCTAACTTTGAGGCAAAACACCTGCGGTAGGTAATAGTTATCAAAATTTGTTTATTTGAATTTTCTAATAATAATCAGCAAAGAGGGGTTACGAAAGAACATTTTCACATCTGTTAACTTATACGATAGTATTAACTAGCTACCCAAAACCCCATATTATGGTTTTTATTCTTTACGACTATATGGTTCATCATAATTGTTATTGTTGGTCTGTAACATACATTAGAAGAAGTAGTTTTGCAATTCGAATTTAGTCTATATTTTGGGTGGTAATAGGAATACTTTGTTTATCAATATGCTACCATCATATAATATCATACTTTGTTTTAACTTTTCTAACAAATTATAAATAAAAGCACATCACTTACATGTTTTGTGTTATTCTTTCTAATTCTTACTTGTAATGGCTGCATAATGAATGTAAACTTTAATGAAATCATACTACCTATGATAACAATAATCACAAAAAACACCATTTTACATTACAACATTACAACATTCTTTTTGTAATGTTAAATTAACTTCAATTTTAAGAATAACATGCAAAGATAATTGTTCTGTGAACACTCTGTACGATTACATATGTCATTATTAAATAAATAAATTGTGTTAACTACACTTAAAACTTCAGTCATATACATACAGATTGTTAAACAGATTTTACCAATGTGGTGTTTTGTTGGTAGGTAAGTGCTGATGTAATACTTTTCAATTATATATATATAAAACCTATGGAAAGGAAAATATTAAGATATCTTGATTACAAATGTTGCTCCAAGGAATACTCAATGTTAATCATGACTTAATTAGGTACATTTTATCTTTCAACCATCGCATTCTGCAGTATTATGAAAGAAAATTGTTTGTAATATATTTAGAGAATTTTTTTTTACCCCTTGACCATATTATTCTGAATTCACACGTAGTTTAACTTTAATTTCTTGTACATAGAAAAACTCAATATTTATCAATTAATACGCAATATTTTTTAAAACACAATCCAATACCACTATCATTTTTACTCAGACAGAATATATGTTATTTTTTTAGTTGCTCAAAGTAGGATGGAAGTCTTGTTTAAAAACCCAGGTACTTGGTTTTACCAGATAAGATGTTAATTTTATGTTAGATTATTTGTAAATGATGGTTATTCATCTTATAAGACATGAATGCATATAAGTAGGGATTGTTGTTAAAAATAAATTAGTAATAGCGTCTATGGTAATAATTATATTACTAAGATATATATATATTTTTCACGATTTTTTTTCTAATATGAATGAGTACTTTTGGTGTTGACATTAAGTATTGTTAATGTGGTGTGGCCAATGTAATTACCAAACGTGTCCCTAATGAAGGCATCAATTTGAGTAATGTTGGGGCTAAGATTGCTTGTGGTGAAGTTGACTTTGGTATAGGAATGTGGAGGCAAAACTTTAAAGGTTCAGGAACACAACCTCATGTTTGAACTATAAGATAAAATTAGTTCAAAAAATACAAAGAAACCCAAGATAAATTTAAAGACTTTGCATTTGGATCTTCAAAGGGTATTGTGAAACATAAGAGATATGTTGTGGCTTGTATCTGGACTTCGTAAAACATGAAAATTATTTTTCTGCGAACTTAAAAGGTCATGGTGCAATGGCTGCTAGGTGACTTTACCCTTTAAAGGTCGTAAAAAGTCGGAACGCTAATCATACAGGAAGAGTAACAAGTTACTTGGTTTTAGTGAGGTGCATTCACAAAAAGCAGTTTTAAAGGACAAGTAAACAAAAGGCTTATTGGAACGGTATATGAGAAAGTTAGTTCTAAAGACACCAATAATAGAAAAACACTTAAAAGTTTTGAGTTTAACAGAAATTATTAATAATAGAAAAACATTTTGAATTTCTGAGTCAACATAAATTATTAAAAAAAACTATGATGCAACCATCCTGTTTGCATCGTTTGCAGACATTGTGTAAAACATCAGCACTTACATCATTCCAGCCTTAAGAAGTCCTGGGCAGTATTAAGTACATGAAACAATTTACAACCATTACACACATCATGTTATAGTCAAAAAAATCATGCAACTCTTAAACACTTTTGATTAAGGGTTAAAAAATTCAAAGTGTTAAAAAATTCATACAGTATCAACTACAGTTGTTAGAGATCGTAAAACCTCTCTAACCAAAACTTGAAGTTTCTTTACTTTTGCCGTAGCAGTCAATTCATTTAGTTGAGAGTGAAAAGTCTTCTGCATTTTGTCCATTAAACTCGTAATAAGGCCGACAAGTGTCTTTGTTTTGTGTGATTTCAGTTTTAAGACCAGAACCGTCTTCCATTTATAAAGCGTACAAACATGAGAGTATATTTGAATATACTGAAAAAACAAAGGGAAGAACAGAATGTAACTAATTCCAGAAGTAAATAAAAAATCTAATTCCCTACATTACTTATTTTACCTTCATTAAACATGTTAATTTTATATATCCACTTTGTGTGGCTAAATTTGACCAAATCTAATTCTATTAGCACCTTAGAGTTGGATCTTTCTAGGAAAACGATTTATTTAACACTTACTTTTCTTGAATGTGAGTTGATATATGTAGTATAATGATGCTTGTTCAAAAACTTTCCTAAAGATTGATAACAATTTGTACTCTTTTTTGAATTGGCACAAAAAGTGCACTGCTTGCTTTTAAAACACCAAACTGAGCAAAGTATCTTTATAGTTTTTGCAGTGAAGGTTTCAAATTTGAGGAAGTCTTACTCGGGTTTTTTTGTGTGATCTCTTCAATTCAAGTAAAAAGTGTGTGAAATGAATTGTTTGCAAAAGTAAGACTCAAAGCAGACATTTCATGATGGTGCATAAGTAATGAGACTTGGATAGTTATAAAAATACAAAGAAACTAGACCAGACTAGACCAATTCAAACTAGACCAGACTAGATCAGCAAATTAATGTCCAAGTAAAAACATCCTGAATCTACTATTCAGCACCAACAATTGTGAATCTATGGTTACATAAAACATATCAACCCGATAGTGACATTTAATATCAAACCCTTCTTGATCATGACGTTTGCGTTTTACCACATAAGGAGACTTCATATTAGGAACTTCAATCTCATGCTTTTTGCAAAACTCTAACAATTTCTAAGAAGTTGTCCCATCTACCCTCACTTAACTTTTGGATCAACATTTTGGTGCTTGACACCAAATGCATAGCATTTACTATGTCTTGTGACTTCTTTTGTAGATGGTGACATAGAAGATCTGTAATGCCCATAATTTCTTTAATAAGACGCAACAAGAAAAAAAAATCAAACTTCTTAAGTGCTCCATCTGCATCTCCACGAGTAGAAAAGTTATTGACATTCCCTTCAACATCTTCTAAAACAGAACAAGTTGCAACAAATATCCTAATCAAACTACAAACAGAACTGAAATGTGAGATCCAATGAGTTTCCCCACCTCGTTGTAATGTACCAACCTGATTAAGTCCTCTGCCTGTTTCAAGCTCGCCAATTTCCAGAGCCGGCAGAGGGACTGCCGGATTGCACGGATGCGCCTGCTGGACTCCAATACTTGTTGAGTTGTTGGGGGGAGGGGGTGGCAGGATGGCATACTGGCCGTGAAATTGGTGTCTTTGCAGCGTATCTACTCCGCTTACTCGTCAGTCGTTCATCGCAGGTAGGGTTTGTGACTTGGGAGTTTTGTCGCTCCGTATTCCATCTGGTTTTAGTTGAGTTTAACTTCCTTGAGTCTTGGATTGGGCTGATATAATATTACTTCAATAAGTTCTATTTGTTTAGGCTTTTAAATAATTGGGCCTCTGCGAATGGGCTATGCTCTGGGGGGTCAAAATATTATTTGGGAGGGTGAAAATTATTTTTCGTATATATATATATATATACTAAAAAAATTGTTGGGGGGAGGGGGCGATAGCCCCCCTGGACCTCTACTACGGTTCACCCCTGAGCGTGTGGCAATAATGTGTAGAACTCTTTTCTCCCCTCTCTCTATGAAACAATTCTAGAGAGCTTCTAAATAATAACAAGGATGCCATGAATAATACGTGTTGGGTTAATGGCCCAACAAGGGTCGGCCCATGAACTCATAAGGGCCTCCTACGAACGTCCCCAGAAGACCCACAAGGATCTCTTACGAACGTCCTATTGGAAGCCCAAGACAAGGGGTTGCATGTCCGTTGGTTCGGGAGGAGATTCGTCCCAAAGAGAGACAAGCTTCAGCACCAAGGGTCAGGGGACGTACGTACCCTATTATAAGCAGGTATCCAGGCCCAAGACTTCCGCAGGGTACATGGGGACGAACGTCCCCACCCCTTGACAGGATGCCAAGAATAGCTCAAGGACAGCTCAAGTGCATGGGGACGAACGTCCCCGCCCTTGACAGGGGATCAAGACTCCAGCAGGAGACATGAGCCAAGCCCTTGGGGACGAACGTCCCCACCCCGTGGCGGGAAACCACGATCCTGGCGGGAACCGCAATAAATGCAGAAGATTTGGTGGTTGGGATCATGCCGTCCACAGCCAGCCACATCAACACATCCAACCACCCATTGGCAGTATAAATAGTAGCATTTATTTCATTGTAAAGGGTTCACAATTTAGCACTCTAGCATTCTAGCAATTATATCAGCTCATATCGGCTTTGTAATCAAATCAGTGTATTGAAACTCTTATTTGGGCCTTTCTTTGCTTGTTCTACATCTAATTTACTCATTCTTCCGATCGAAACCCTTGGGACTCGTGTTGGGCCTACGGGTTAAAGAAATAAACCTCAACAATACGAAACTCTCTTCTAGGTATGTTCGCATACTACATCTCTATTTATAGAGGTTGTAGTGAACATCCTAGTTACAATATGATGGGCCGTATAACTCTAATTAAATGGCCCTTAATTAAATCTATTAGACAAAGATAACTACAATTATATTGATCATGACCATTTTTATTTCACTGCTAGATTTTTATGTCACTGTTATATGTCACTATCAAATTTTTATATCACTTTTAAATGTAACTACCAAACTTCGTGTCACTAAAGGATGTAACTACCTACGCGAAACATGCCACTATGTTGCCGGGAAATTTTCCGGTGATTTTTTCCGGCATCCCCATGACCCGGTCAGAGTAACCCCGACCACCACCAGTCACCATAGCCATCCATCAGCCACTACCAGCCCCTCCCTACCCCAACCAACCTATTCCTCGACCAACACCGCCCCCCTCCAGCCACCCAATCACTGTCGAACACCAATTTCGATTACCCTAACCAGCCCAAATCCACCCCTGCAACCCCACCGCCCACACCCCCCGCAACTATCGGCCCCACACCCCATCACCTCAAACCCATTGACCACCACTCCGAACCCATTCAACCAGCCTAGGTGCCCCCCGCCCCCGCCTGCACCCTCCCTAATGCCCCTCCCTGTTGTTTTCACGCCCAAAACTGGGGTCGGCCACCGACCACCACTAACCCACCCCAACCTGACTCCCCCAGCCCCTCCCTACCCCAACCAACCTCTTCTCCGACCAACTCCGCCTCCTCCAGCCACCCAATTGTTGCTGGATACCAACTCCGACCATCCTAACCAACCCAAATCCACCCCTCCCAGCCCCACCTTTGACAGCCTAACCTATCCCAGACCACCCGCCAATGAAACCTAGTCGCTGTCATCCCCCAGATCTGGCCGCTTTCTACTCGCCATTAAAGATCTGATAGCTGAGGTGAAAGGAGGCGCGATAAGGCAAGGCGCGGCGATGCAGAGAGGCGGCTGTTCAACGAGGCGAGGGTAGGCGGTGTCGTGTGCGGTGAGGTAGGCTGGGGTAGCTTTCATTCCACCGGGTTGCAGACGAGAAGAAGAGAGGAGAAGAAGAAGAAGATTGCCGGCGACGGCAAGGAAAGGTGCAGCGGTGGCAACGCTCTCTCTCACTGCGGCTGCGTCTCTGGATTCTTGCATCGTCTCTGGAGGAAGACGATCATAAAGACACCAGAAGGGATGTGCGATGTATTGTTGGGTCGATTTATTTTTATCAGTTTATTGTCATATTAGTCACATATTTTTGTCTATTAAAACTCTATAGGTAATATTTAGGCCATTGTTACTAAAATATGTTCTAACACTACTAGTACGACTCGGAGTTAATTTATTTTTTAATACATGTACTCTACTTTTTAAGTTTTTGTTGCAAGTCTCACTACCATGTTAAGTTACATTTATTAATAAATATCATCACTAATGTAGGGATATTGGAGTATAAAAATTGTCGTGTGAGATTTTTCATGTCGGATATAACGCATATCTCTTTTATAATCATCAAAGTAATAGGTGATAAGTAAAACATGGGAAAATAATATATATCAAGTCGTAAATATAATCATCAAATTGATAGGTGATAAGAGGATCATGTGAAAATAACATCTTGTAGAAGATGAATAAATTGTAGGTAAACACGAACGTAATGTAACTTGCAAGAAAAGTTAAAAGGATAAAAAACAATGATGTGAAGAAAAACCTATTGATTCTAGGATAACGGTTTTTAGATGGAATTAAGAGGTGGGATCTAAGTCTTTGATAAGTGCTCAGTTGTTGTCGAGGTTTATAGAGAAACATGTCAATGAAGCCAATAGCATGATAGAGACATGGGAAATCACATTCCGCATGAGGAAAAACTAGATTTTATTTACAAAAAAATACTTTGGCTTGTTGTCATCATTCAAGACGGGTGAGGGTAGTTCAGAACTAGAAGCGGCTTGAGGGGGGGTCATCACATCTTATGACAAGGTAAACGTTCTGGATGGTTTTAACTTAATCCATTAGCAATGAAGAGGGAAATGATTGGTATGATGGGGTTAAACTAGCTCTTTTGCATCAACTTGACCACTTGGGCACAAACTCTTGAGAAACAAAAATAGAGTAGTACAATCATCTTACTCTGTAAATTTGGGGGATGATTTAGCCGCATTTAGCAGTTATCCAATGGGAGAAGATGTACGAGATGATTTGCGATTTGCCAACAATTGTTAAGGATAAATGCAGAAAATGTCGCATAGTTATGACAATTTTAGAATACCAAAATCACCATTAATGTGACATTGCAATACGACACATAATAATGACAGTTGAAAGTGGGAGGCATGAGTTGGGTGTGGATATGGTACAAGGATATGTCAATTCAAGAATCAATTTTTTTTCATAAATTTTGTTGCACAAGTACTATACCGGTTTCAGTGATAGCATATTAGCTGAACAAGTAAAGCATCGTATTATTGTAAAAATAGTTTATGTTCGAAACTTACGTAGACTATCCCAATAAATGGACTAGTGATTTGTCAAAATGATAGTTGCATGATAAGTTCGTATTTCAACACACATTTAATGCGTCTTGAGATTGGATTTTGATGGTTTTCCTAGCTTAAATGTGTTCGAAAGTGTCAAATTAGCTCAAGTCATAGTTTACGTAGTCTTGGTTTGCATTTGGTGTTTTTAGAATTAAAATCAAGAAATTGAGCATGGCACCGGCGTTGAAGAATTAATCAGGAGGACTCAAGACACATTTTGAGAGTTAATGAGAAGCATTGAAGATCCACGATTCATTAAATGACCAATTTTGAAGTCAAGAGAGCTCAATGATCAAGTACCAGATCAAACGGGAACAATAAAGCTTAAAAACGACGATCAAGATGACATTTTGTCAATCGTTCAAGCATATCTTTTTGTAGAAACATTCAAAATACACGATTCAAGTTCCATATGAAATATAACTTCAAGGGATACAAAGCATATTCATACACCATGACGAGAATATGAGAGGAGTAAGGTGAAAATAGAAGAGGAAGTCACATAAAGGTTGTTGAGATTTCAGGATGTGACATTACACCATTTTATTCATATCTTTTGATTGGATGATCCAATTCTAGTTTTGCAAGTTGTGATGGATAGAAGACGTCATTAGCTACACATTTGGTAAAGGAAGCATAGTCAAATTCGGGCGGTAAGCACGTCGTGCGCGGAAGAGAAAAATCACACAGAGCCTACTGGAGGCCGGGCACGCTGGGCCTGCCAGGGAGGCACGCCGTGCCCGGCATTTTTTCCGCTACCAGTGCTCCAAAGTCACGGATGCCTGGAACGCCGTGCTTGGGCACCATGTCTGCCCCCAAATGTCCTTTTTCGACCAGAATTGCTCCTTTTTTCTATTTAAATAGTTTGTAAATCCCTTTTTTAGATGAAGCTTAGAGAGAGACCTAAAACAAAATTCTGAGTACTTTTCCACTTTGTTATTCAATACCCTATGATTATTTGTAAGTTTCATCTTTTTAATCAATGACAACTAATTCTTTTCATCCCAATTCTGTTGATTCCTCAATTATGAATTGTGAGTAGTTTTATTTAGGGATTTGTGATTGATGAAGGAGTTAATCATGATCTAGAGTTAATTTCTTGATGGTTTAATTGCATGATTTTTATTTAATTTAATTGATATCTTTTGTAACCTGAAATGGCTGCGAGGATTATAATTGCACATAGAATTAATCAAGAGAAATCTAATTTATTCTAGGACACCTTCACACACACTTAATCGTTCACTAAGAGATTAGTAACGGTTAGGGAGTCGTACGCTCGCATGAGAGATGTGCTTGTTTGTTCTTTGAAGCATGTTAAACGTGTGGTGAATATGGCAGCACATGCTTTAGCTCGATCTTGTGAGTTTAGCTGTGATCGGGCTTATCATGATGTAATCCCGGAGTGTATCCGGGAAGTACTTTGTAATGATCTTACTTAATCTATGTTATGCAGTTTCTCTCAAAAAAATTATTGTACTCTATGCCGCGAGAGCGGTTAGAACTTAGTATTGATTAGCGTTGTTCAATTAAATAATTTTCATGTGATTAAGTCTGATCAGCTAGAAATCTGATTACACCGGAATCAATCCATGTTCCCTATCATCATTAATTAGAAAGAACCCTTTAATTTAATCGCTTTTTCGCATTAGTTAATTTTCTAAAAATCCAAATCTCGCACATTGCATTAATTTTATTTATTTTAATCACTAAATTTATTTAACTTTTGATTCCCCTTTTCTGTTTCTGTGGAGACGATACTCTTACTTTAGCCATATACTGGTACATATTGTAAGTGCGAGAAAACTCACGTCACTACGTAAGATTTCTCCTTAAAATATTTACGTAAGATCATATGATTTCTCCAAAGAGATCATATGATTTCTCCTGAAAGAGATCATATACAAGTATTCCATAACACTATCTAGGTCATGTAAGATCAAGCCCATAGAGTTATAATAATTTGCGCATTGCTCCACGATTTCATATTTTGGAGCATGGGTTTCACCCACACAATTACAAAAGCAGTGAAATGTTTAGTGCAAAAAGAAAAAATAAACAAAAGCATGATATTCCCAACTTACTCCAATGACACTCCAAAGATTTTGTTACACTTCTCGAATGATATTAATAGCTCTAATAAACACATCAAAAAAAGTTTGTATATATAGCATCTCTCTCGATAAACTACAATCACACAACAAAATCATGTCATTTGAATTGAGGAAAGGTGGTTTCCACCTACCAAGTTTTATTCTGAAAATAGTAACCTCAAAGAATAAATATCTCTACCATATTGAGAAAGTATAAGTTTTCACTTGCTAGCAAAGTAGCAGTAATATTTTCTAGTCTTGTCGGGTTTGTTTGAATGTAGTTTGAATGTAGTTTGAACCGGTCGAATATGATTAGGTAAAAGTAGTTACCCGTACGGGTAGCTCAGTTGGTTCGGTGGTAGGAAATTTGGAACAATGACCAAGGTTCGAAATCCGCAGCGGTCATGTGGAGGTTACAGTTCCTGCGTGCTGGGTTGAAACTCTGGTGCGCACGGGTATAACGCATATCATCATTGGGCCGACTGAGTCACTGTGACTTACATCATCCCAAAAATCATGTTGGATCGAGGTGTGGAGACTCCTGAGGTGGGAGATTTCACCTTTTGGAACAACAAGGTAAAAGTTTGTCTCAGGTGTAACACTGTGTATACTCTAGCTAGCCTAGGTCTTCATATTACAACCATTCCTTATTAGGTTTACCAGATTGGGGAGTCTTGGATAATTCTAACTAATCAAACTATTATAAACTAACACTAGCAGTCTGCAATTCTTATTGAAATCAATCCATTCTTTTGTGTACTTGAAGCGTGAAGATTACCAGGAGTCTAGGCTCCTAGCAAGCAATGAAGGAAATTATTTAGAGGTTAAATGGATACATTGTAATAGGATCCAATAAAGGAAATCATATTTTTTTAAATAAGTTTTATTTCTATAATATTTTAAAAGAAAACTTCGAATAAAAATCATGTGATCTTTAAAGGCTTTATGTGTTTCACATAACTGTTTTTACTAAACAGGTCATTTTGATTTTGTTAGAATTTTCAATTGAGTAATTAAAAGTAATGGTTTACACATATTTATCCACACATTACTCTATTGTTATAGCTCCCTAAATACAACAAATAAGTACTAGGTAGAAATTACTTATTAATTAATTAACTAATTGCTTTTTTGAAAGGATTATTTAACTAATATATTGATTAATAAATTGATTAATAATATAACGGTTAATCGCAAATCTCTCATGCTAGAGTAAAGCATTGAGTAGAGAAAGAAGAGGACCCTATCAATTTGACTTGATTTCAAGCCATTTGTCCATTTTTGAAAGCCTAATGCCAACACCTTACAATAAGCCCCTTTCTTCTCTCTCTCTCACTATGTTGTTTGTTCCAATTTTCATGCACACAATATCTCAAACCATTTGTAAGCCGTCTCTTCCCTCAAAACATTCACCATATTGATTTGTAGGAGCAGCCCCTCCACCGGGCGCGCACTTGTCACAAGTGCGCGCATGCCCACCACTGTCTGATCTCATCATGGCTATCTCTTCTTCGTCACATTCCATCTTGATTCTTGTCATTTTCCTCCGCTTTATTTCTACTTGTTATAGCAAAACCGAGGCAGAGATCCTCGTAACCTTCAAAGCCTCATTGGTGAATGCTACCTCGTTGTCCAATTGGGACCCGAGGGGGGTCAGTCCGTGCACCCGGGGCCGCCCCAACTGGTACGGGGTGTTGTGCATACGAGACAACGTCCACGGCCTTAATTTGAACCATAGGGGACTTGGTGGGACCATTGACGTGGAATCCCTCATGGGATTGAAATCTTTTAGGGTTCTCGGCGCCATGAACAACAATTTCCAAGGTCCATTGCCTAATTTTAAGAAACTTGGGTCTCTGAAATTCCTGTATTTGTCTCGTAACAATTTTTCCGGGGAGATTCCAGATGATGCTTTTTCCGGAATGCAATCCTTGAAGAAAGTTCATTTGGCACACAACCAGTTTTCGGGAGCTATTCCTAGCTCCTTGGCTACATCCAAAAGGCTTATAGAGTTGATGATTGAAAACAACAACTTTTATGGACAGATACCAATATTTAATCAAGATCATTTGACCATTGCTAATTTCTCTAACAATAATCTTGAAGGTGAAATCCCGGCTAAGCTTTCTGGTCTCAAAGCGGCCTCATTCTCAGGTACTATATATAAATTTAACAGAACAAAAAAAAATAACATGAACTAGAGCTTAGTCTCATAATTGATTGAACAATGCATCATCAAAATGTGTATAACAGTCTCATAATAATGCTTATATGTGTCACAAGAAACATATCCAATAATTAACTTTGAAAATTAAATCATGAAACATATGTTTCCAAGTTTTCCAAATTTGGATGTTGCGTATGTATGTTGAACGCTTTGACCTACAATGTCAAAAGTTAAACAATGGATTATTTTTTTCGGTGTACAAAAATACGTAGTAATACTACTACCTCCGTCCCGGATTTATCTCTTTATTTGACTGGGCACGAGTTTTAAGATTGTGAGAAATGTGTGGTGGAGAATTGTGCAGAGGAAAGAGAAATGTGTAAGAATAATTGTGAACCACAAAATCTTTGCCAAAAAGGCAAAGAGGATAAATTTGGGATGGACCAAAAAAGAAAGTATGAAGATAATTCTGGGAAAGTAATAAATTACTTCGTAATATACTACGTAGTACGGAGTACAATATTTCAGGTTAGTCCGTACATTGTTTTAATTTTAAGATGGAACACCATATTCTAACACATCAAGTTGTTTCACCGTACGTTGTATTTTATCACATTACATGTTTTTTCTTTCTCTAAAACATTGCTTTATGTAACATGAGTTTTTTCCAAAATATATATTGCAACAAAGCTTATGGATAAAGGTGCGACTAAACATGACCAGTCCAAAACAAAACATACCCAGGGCCCGTTTGGCCGGTAACACGAAAATCGGCTAATTCAGCTGATTTTGCTGCAATTTAAGAAGTTCTGGCTGAAGTGACTGCGTTGTTTGATTCTGTTGTATTAATAAAAAATTATTTTTTAAATATATTTTATTAATAAAATAGAAAAAAATTATATGTACAATTAGCTAAAATGGCCATCTACAGTAGCTTCAGCCAATACAACCAGAAATGTAACTCCAACCTCACTTTTTCTTATTATTACACACAATTCAACGTGCGAAAACAAGAATTACGTGTTTGGTGAAAAAGTCGGCTCATAAATCTCATAAAACGAAAAAGTGTTACAAATGGCCTTTCAGTTTCACAATTTGGTTTTGCCCACTGTTATCTTGAATTTTTGATTCTATACCATCAAACCAGTATTATTTACTCCGTATATACTACAGGAAACATTGGCCTTTGCGGAAAGCCTTTGGAGCCATGCAAGGCTGATAAACTGGGAGACTCCAATAACTCTCAATTTAAAACATTAATCATTGTCGGAATCGCCGTGTTAGTAGTCATAGCGGTGTCCATTGCCATCATCTTCGCCATGCGCAAGAGACAATCCGATCACAACGAGGATGGCGGCGGGTCGACACGAGCGCAGGTGGGCACCCACACCACGGATGACATGGATAAAATGGAACGAGGCTCCGCTCCTTCATCGGAGCATCATATCGCCGGCGGTGGAAAGAGGTCGACTGACAATCACGCGACAGCCGTTAAGTTGTCATTTTTGAGGAGCGAAGAGGCAGGCAAGTTTGACTTGTCTGACCTGCTCAAGGCCTCTGCGGAGGTACTGGGCAACGGCATGTTTGGGTCGACTTACAAAGCGGGCCTTAGCTCCGGGCCTGTTGTGGTTGTGAAGAGGTTCAGACAAATGAGTAATGTAGAGAAGGAGGATTTCGTTGAGCACATGAGAAGGCTGGGGAGGTTGAACCACAAGAACTTGCTTCCTATTCTGGCTTTCTACTATAGGAAGGAGGAGAAACTCTTGGTTTTTGACTATGTTCAGAACTCAAGCTTGGCTTATCATCTCCATGGTATATATGTTTAATTTAGTATTACAACATAAGAACTTATTCATGTTATATTTGTGATGAATTGGATGTTTCTTCAGGTAAGAAAAGCAATTCAAATCATCAGCAGCAAGACCTGGACTGGCCAACTCGGTTGAAAATCATCAAGGGAGTGGCAAGGGGAATGCTCTACCTCTTCAACGAGCTTCCCAGCATGACTGTTCCCAATGGCCACCTTAAATCCTCCAACGTTCTTCTCGATTCCTCGTACGAGCCCTTAATCACCGACTACGGCCTCTTACCCATCGTCAACCAAGACCACGCCGAGGAGCAAATGATCGCCTTCAGGTCGCCGGATTTCAGGCAAGGCGGGCGCCGCCTCTGCCGGAAAACCGACGTCTGGTCCCTGGGGACGCTGATTCTCGAGACGTTGACCGGGAAGTTCTCGACCGACGTGGACGTCGTTGACTGGGTCCGGTCAACGGTTCCGAACTTGGAGGTTTTACTGGACGAGGGCATGACGGGGGTTTCGAAGAACTCCGAGGGTGAAATTGTCAAATTGCTGAGGATAGCGCTCAGCTGTTGTGAGGTGCACGTGGAGGAGCGGTGGGACATGAGGGAAGCTGTGGAGAGGATCGAAGAAGTCCGAGAAAGGAACGGTGAGGATGACTTCTACTCTTCGTACACAAGCGACGACGTCCGATCATCCAGGGGCGTATCGGAAGATTTCAATCACGTCCCGCTTAATCTATGACGTTGAATTTGGTGGTTGGATCGGGAAAAATGGACGGCCTCGATGGATTTTAAGGCTAGTTGAATTTGTGGAAGAATATTTTTTTTCAACAATTCAAGAGTTTTTGGGGATATTGGATACAATGGGAAATAATATGAATGGGGGATATTTAATTTCCTTCATCGAGTTGGATTATTATAAATTTAGAATTTCCACCCTAATATAAATACGGCATAGTAGAAATCCAGGTATAATTTAAAAGGTGTTAGTTTTTCTTGGTTAATGTTTATTTAGTATTCCCTCCTTCTGGATCTGAATTTCAGAGGAGTGCATTTTGATTTGTCCGAGAAAAATAATTTTTGTACTCTATGCTCAAATAGTTTAAGCTTTTAAATCTTTGAGTTTGTAATACCACTTTCCTTTTTGGCAGTTCCTAAATTAAATTCACACTTCCTTACTTTCCTTATTTCACAAATTATCTACGTCAAAACAGTGCAAAACAGTGTCAAACAGTGACCCGGACCCGGTATCAACCCGGGCCGGTTCCGGGCCCAACATTTTGCAAAAAAAACCCGCCCGGGCCCGGCCCGGAACCGGAACCAGACCGGCCCGGGTCCATCCCTACTTTAACCACACAAAAAGTGTCAATTTCCTTTTCTTAAAGAATTGGTGACATTTCTTTAACCACACAATTTTTACTAACAATTTTATTTGCAACTTCACATCCAATACAAAGTTAACAAAATTGAGTGCGACGAAGGTAATATATTTTTATATAACTCTCTACTATACAAGATTAATTTGATCTTGAGATGTAGTTAATCGCCTTATACACCACTTATTGTACATACTTTCGTATACACATCTTATGCCCACGTTTAATAATAGTCTCCCCGCAGAAGTGTGTATATAAAAATAGTATAAGAAAGTATGTACAAATTGAATTGTTATTAATAATGCTATAATTGTTAATGTTATAAGAAAGTTGGTTAAACAAGAAATTATAATTACGTAATCCATCATTGCGCCGTCTTGGTTGTGCATGTCTCATTGCCTTGCCCGATGAAGCTCTTGCTTTCCATCATCTTCTGGTACACAATAGGAGGAGAAAAAGTCAAGTTAAACAGTTTCAAATATATACTCTCCATTCTCTTTTAGTTAAAAGGGGTTCAATTTTAACGTTTTTCAATACATAGTTTCGATCATTAATAGATTTCATTTCTTATTGCAAAACGAAATAACAATTCAAATTTGAAAATTTAAAACGATAGGAATTTGACAAAAGTTTTCAAAATTTTAATATATAAGTAATCCATTAATAAATAAAATACTATGTATAATCAAAGTAGAACATATGAATTGCGTGAAATGCAATAATGTTTCAACTAA
The DNA here is from genome assembly GCA_945859875.1 of Cuscuta europaea. Classification (NCBI taxonomy): domain Eukaryota; kingdom Viridiplantae; phylum Streptophyta; class Magnoliopsida; order Solanales; family Convolvulaceae; genus Cuscuta; species Cuscuta europaea. The sequence goes on from CAMAPE010000019.1 coordinate 18,166,001, forward strand.
AAAAAGAATATGTTTGGGTTTTACCTTTTAATATTGTGAGCAAGCGAGCTTGACATTTGGATTTCTTAATAGTTTGAGTGAGGAAAAACTCCACAAAAAATCCTCCTTGGCACTACTCTTGATGACATTTGGATTTTTTGGCTTCCCAAGCAGTCCATATTCTATCAACCAATGTGTGGCAGTGACCCTTTGTTTCTCGGTGTCCCACACATTTCCCTTCCGGCCACCGTCCCCGCTGCCGCCGCCTCTCACTTTTATACCCCCGATGTTCACCCCACGTACTATATATCTCTTCTCTTCATCATCATACTTAATATTATTATTATGAGGCGGCGGTTTCATGCAGCAATCAGCTTGAATAAGTACAATCATCGGACCTCCGACGCTCTCATACTGCCTCAACGGGTCCCGCAGTTGCACAACCACACATATCACTATACTCTCATCACCACCACCACCACCACCACCATCATCTCTTAATAGCCATTCAGGCAGTGGAACCGCACGCTCGAGTGGGAACAAGTTTTCTTCTTCTTCTTCTAAATACTTTTGAGTATTGCTAGACGATTGTGGTGAAACATCATCAAGCGTTGCTGCAGTTTCTTCATCAACGCCTGCTTGAATTTTGAGGGCGTCAACTGTAATTTTATCAACATTCTGGACTGCGAATGCTAACAGCTCTTCCACTGTCAAACGGTCATCCTCCTCCTCCCCCACGTTCTGTGCACCTCTGTTTCTTGTGTTTGCCATGACTGCACCAAATGTGCGGCGGATCTGCGGCTATGACATGCATATATATACAGGAATGTGATTCATATGTACAATTAAGTCAGTATATTAAGGCCAAACAGTGATTACATTTACATACGTAGTATGTGACAATCAAAATACCACCCTCATCCCTCTTATCACGAACGTCCATTTCTGGGCCTATGGACGGTACGCTATTTTGGACATTTATCCATGACAAACAGTAAGTCAGTAAATCATATTTGGGCAATGAAGTTCATAAAATAAAGACGAGAATCACTTTATTACTACGTAATATTATAAGTTACATATTTGAGCAAAAGCAACAACATGAGTATTTAATAAAAAGAAAAAGAGTTTTTTACAAGAATATTACTAAAATAAAACATATTTACATAAATATGACTATTCATTACTACAATGTGGTGTTGTGGTAACTTAAGCTCAAAATTTGAACATGAATTACTATGATTTCATTACTACTCTAGTCATTAGTCATATTTTTGTAAATCATCTTTATCTTGATCATATTTATGTAATTATTTCAAAGAAAAAACATTACTTAAAAACGTTTCTCGTAGACCAATATAAAACAAATCATTAATAATTGTTTCATAAGCAACCTTCTTTCGATGAAAATTGTCACATATAAACATGACCAAATGTCGATGTTGGGGATCGTGAAAATCATTAATAATTGTTTCATAAGCAACCTTCTTTCGATAAAAATTGTCACATATAAACATGACCAAATGTCGATGTTGGGGATCGTGAAAAGTCCAACTGTGAACTTAAATAAGAGGCAGGTCATGTATGTATATATAAATGTACACATGTAAAACTTATAGTAAACTAGCTTTCGATAATATAAACATGACAAACAATAAAATTGTCACATATAAACATGACCAAATGTCGATGTTGGGGATCGTGAAAAGTCCAACTGTGAACTTAAATAAGAGGCGGGTCATGTATGTATATATAAATGTACACATGTAAAACTTATAGTAAACTAGCTTTCGATAATATATACTACTATTAAAAATGAAGTATTTTCAAAATTATTTTGGTATTATGTGATAATACGGTTCTTGAATAATTAATGGTCAAAGTTAACAAACTTTGATTAATAAAGTCATATTGTGAACTAAATTGTGGGACGAAGGGAGTAATATATAAAATCAGAAATAGAAAATTACGGATGTTTATTATGTCACTATCGGTTTATTATTTCACCGAAAGATGTTTTTTGTCACTCACATTATTATGTCACTAAATGTGACTATTAGGGTTTGTTTTCAAGTAATAACTTTTACTTAAAAAAACGCTTCTCGGCTTTTAGGTGAAAAGTGTTTTTTACTTTTTCTATTACACAAAGAACACTTACTATTAATTACTACCAATTTTTACTTTTCAAAATCATTTTTTTCTCAAACACTATCAACTTTTACTATTAATCATTTTTTTCAAAATCCCTTCAAAAATTGCTTTTTATAAGCAAAAGCATTTGCAAACAAGAGGAAAAATTTCATATGTCTCTGCAGCCGTGGAGGCACAGAGGATCTCATTGTAATCGATAGGAAAACTTTCCAATGACTTTTCCAATCATTTTTTTAAATAAAAAAGAGGAAAAATAATGTGTATAATAAGACACAAATTGCCATTTCATATGACATCTCTTCATTCGTCTCATACTTTATATAGAAATAATATTTTAAGATGTCTTGCCGGATACCCCGATTATTTCACTTGGCGATTTCAAATATTATGTAATATTTGTTGAATATTATACAAAAAATGTATGATTATACCCATTAAAAACAAAAACAAAATTGATGTGTGTCATATATATTTTCGGATATTTTGTCTATTTGGTTAAAATAAATTCAATCAAAAAATTTAAACTTTTTTTGAGAGTGATGGAGTTTAATGCTCTAATCCCTCACGTCGATCACAAAAATTTTAAATGAAAATTAGATCCACATGTATTATTTTTACCCATATGCATTGATATGCTTACGAATAATGATGTAGATAAATCAGAATGAGTTTTCAAAAATTGATCTCCACCGGCTTCTAAGAAAATTGCTTCTAGAAGTAAATTAGAGCACCGGAAGTACTTCTGAACTTTTATCCAAACACTCCAATTTCTGCTTCTACTCTTTGAAGAAGTACAAACAATTTTAAGAATGAGATCCAAACACCCCCTAAATAGGACTATAATAAGACTCATTCACTCACATTTTGAAAAGTTTTAATCAACTTTTTTCTTTTAAAACATATGTAGTGCTATTTTTAAACTTGGGGAATTTGATGTATGTTTTTAATGGGAAAAATAATTAAAATACCCCAAACTTTGAAGGAGTGTGAGGTAAGCACCTCAAACTTGCATATGTAATTTAATTACCCCAACATTTGAGTATTTTAATTATTTTTCCCGTTTTTAATCAACTTAGTGCTTTTTAGAGCAATTTCTATAATGATGTATTTGTTCTCTTCCATTTCCTCTCTTCATTTCATGTTGTTTAATGAGAAAATTTTCTAAATAGGATAAAAACATTACAAATTTTCTCAAAGAAGAGTTAAATAATTTTCTTTATAAAATATGATCACTCATGCGCTCCTATTTGGGGAAGCTTAATCTTTATTTATTTATATTTTTAATAAAACAAAAATAATTTTTATTTTGGGAAGAAAATATACCATTATCGTATTTTAGAACTTCGCTTATGTTTTAGTCCTATTTTGGTTAATTTCTACTCGTATTTTTTATTTGACTTGAATTGAAACTCATTGAGAGAGGTAACTGGACCGCTCATTATTTGGCTAAAGGCCATACGGATAACGTATCTTTTTTTTTTTGGGTCGAGTGATATGCCGATTTTTGCTAAGAGGTCCTTTTTCATGGATTTTTTTGACATCCCTTCTTTTAGATGTTTAGTTTGAGATGTTTTTCATTTGGGTAAGGTTTATGCCCCCCCAAATTTTATCTCACTGAATTTATCCTTTCATGTATTTTTTGAAGGTATGCCTTCACCGGAGAGGTATTGGTTTAGTTTCTTTCTTCCTTTTTCTTAAAATCTTATTTCAATAAAACATGGTAAATGTTTCGCGGCATTTACCCTTCCGATTTTGGTGGTTTGCTGTAAAAAAAATTTAGGTTGTGTCTCGCTATTTATACTCTTGAACCGTGTGGGTGGAATGGGTTGGCGCGCAAGCTATCAGGAAAACAAGATTGTGATACTTACAAAAGAGAATGCATTTGATGTAGTGGCGGTGGGGCCCTCCTTGTCCTCCGGGTTCCTTATCCGGGCAGGACTATTGATTTGGGCAGCAATGCCTTCAAAAGCGATCTGCTCTGCTGTCTTCCCTTGGAGATCATCCATAGGCATGAAATGTAAAACGTGAGAGCTGATGTCTTCTAGTCTAGAAGCCGCCAGCCTTCGGAAAAACTGAATCCCCTCCATTGTTGTGGGAGAAGGAAGAAGGACAAGTGGTTGTGATAGCTGCATTGAGAGTATTGGGGCTTCTGTTATCGCCGCTCCAACATTCGACATCTTTTTGATGGAACTCGAAACATACTGGTCGGTCAGGTCGAGATACGTACACCAAATAAACATATGTTAGAGCAGCGTCGTGCGAATGTTAATAATCGATGATGAACAATTAAAGCTTATATGATCCATAACCATGATGTGGAGACTGCAAAACTAAAATTAATCTAACAATTATTATGATGAACCAGTGAAAAAATGAATCAACGAGTGAGTGAGTGTGTGAGTGAGTGAACGTATGATGACTCAATCTAGACAATGCGTTCGATCATGAATGCGAGCTTTGAAGTATTTTTCATGCTGTTAACATATGAACTGCATAAAAAAAAACTGCTACATCGATTTTACTAACAAACTACTACATGCATACCTTGAGAGGATCCATAGATGCAAGGTAGCCCCCTTTCCTTGTTTGAACAACGCAACCCAACCCCTCCCCAAGATCAGGTGGTACCAAGATATGTAGTCGTTCTGATGCATCATTATTATGAACTAAATCCTTCTCTTTCTCGTCTTCCTCTTCAAGCATTTTAATAAATTCTCTTGTGACAATTTCCTCCTCTTCTCTACTGTCCACTCCTCCTTCCTCAGGCGGGTTATCATGAGTGTGTGATGATGAGAAGATGGATTCAAAGGCTTTGATTGGTTGAGCAATGGAGTCAAGCATTTGAATAAATTCTCTTGTAACAGATTCTTCTTCCTCTTTTTCTTCTTCTTCTTCCTCTTCTTCTTCTCCACTGCCTAGTCCTCCTTCTGACATGCTATCAGTGTATGATGATGAGAAGATAGACTCGAGGGATGCGATTCGCTGAGAAATAGAATCAAGCACTTTCACTCTGTAGCAGCTAGTGAGACGATGAAAGAGCTCATGATGTTCATTCGAAAGGATCATCGATGACGAAGCCCATTCATCGACGGGGGCCTGGTGTTGTTGCTCAACTCCCTTGTCCACCACATCAAACTCAACAAACATGTCATCACCATCCTCTACCCCTTTTTCATCACCACTTTCACTTACATCATTGTCATCACTTTGGTTCAGTTCATCCAACATTCTGATCTCCACATTGTTATCCAACATTAATAACTTCTTAGAAGGCAGTGCTCCCCCGCTGCCATTACTTGAGACACTAAAGCAGTCTTTAGACTGTCTCCTGGCAAACTCATATTCTCCCTTCTTCGCTATCATCCACATATCTGCCGCTAACCGTGCGCCTTCGCTAGTAGTGTAAATTTCAATGCTTCTTCCTCCATCATCTTTTTCCATTATTTGAAACCATAGTTTCAGAAAAAGCTTTCCACCCAAAGCTTTTTGGGATGACATGTTAATGCTCATATCCCACTGTCGTACACGTATACCTGCATGTACATGTATACATTTTACATAGGGGTAAAACATAGGCCTAAGTATTTTTTCTTTTCAAAATAAAAATTTGTTAGTCATATTAAAAGAATATACTTCGTAATTGTGAAAATTTAATGTTTTGAAATTCTAAAATAGGCCTACTATATTTTTTCAAAAGAAAATAGATATAACATGAAAGTATTTAGACGGGTACCTTGAAAGCTCTTGTCTATTGATTCCTGTATCAATTGGCTTAAATCGACAGAGCTTCTTCCAAGCTCAAGCTGCAGCTTCCGGCCGCCGCCGGCATCCCCTGTTTCTGCTAAGGACGAAGCCGCGAATACACTTATGAGAAAGGGGCGGGGCTCAAATGTGAGGCGGGTCCCGCCGCGTCCGCCACTGAAGTACACGTGGCACATCACGAATAGAGTCTCCCCAAAGTCAGCGGATCCATTTGAAACTGTGGACGGGACCGTCCGCGCCGTCATCCGCGCAGTCTCTTTTTTCCGGACACAAACTGCGAGGCGTTGACCGTCCATTGACGTAGGAAGGCCTCGAACCGCCGCCACTTCGACACAGAACAGGCAGCTTAGCTTGTGCGGCGGATTACGGAGGATCCGGGACATTGCCCGCCGCACGGGCAGCTTCCAGCCCCCTCCTCCTCTGCCCTCCTCATCACGGCGCCGCAAGCGGGACGTCATGTCTCTAAAACTAATCCGTTTACGGCGGACCCCGACCCCCTCCCCTGCCTCCTCCTCATTCTTGCCGCGGGTGGTGGAAGCTGCAGCGGCGGCGTGATCGTGATGAAATGGATAGAGGGACGCACTTAATGTTTCCAGCTCCCGGAGGAGCTGTAAACTGTTGTAACTTCTTGAGGACGACTGCTCTTCCATCTAATTAGTGAAACGCAGGTTTCTTGATTTTCTTCATTAACTAGTCGACAGTAATTAGTAAGGTTAGATGGATCAGCTATATGGTTGGACGCCTGCCTCCTTGGACCTTTCTCAACCAATAATTTTATACCACATTAATGTGTGAACTTGTGAAAAATATGGTACCTACGTTTCATACTAGCTTCGTCCCTTAAAATTTTGTCAAAATTGACCGACACAGAGAATAATAAAGTAAAAACTGTGTGGTTGAGGTTTGTCCAGAGGAGAGAGAAATAACAGAAACCATAAAATAATTGATTAAAATGAAAAGTGACAAAGTTTTTTGGGACGTCTCCAAAAAAGAAAGATACAAAGTTGTAAGGGACGGAGGGAGTATTATATAAATAAAATAAATAAATACTACGCAGTACTATCGTATTTTTGTATTCTTTTATTTGTTACATTAGTTTCTTCAACAAGTTTAATGGTAAATTATACATTTATACTCCATAAAGTGATAAATGGTATAGTCAAAGTTGGAGTCTGCGAACAACTCCAACGAGTTTAGAGTTGATTTTGCTTATATATATATTTTTTAAAAAAACAAAAATAGAATTTGAACCATTTTTCAAAGATAGTTCTGTCCAACTTCTAAATACCGGTTCTCAGAGCAATTTAGACGTTAGAACATTCAAGATTCACTTCTGCAATTTCGTCCACAAACTCTTATACAAGTATATGTCTGCTGGCTATTTGGTTTTGTTGATGACTAACCATTAAAGGAACAAATGATAGAATTATCCTAAGGTCTAAAAGAACGTCAATGATGTACCCCCTCCGTTCCTAAATAAACTTCCAACTTTCCTTTTTCGTCCGTTCCAATTAAAACTTTCATTTTCCTTTTTTGGTAAACAATTTGTGGTTCACAACATTTCTTATACATTTCTCTCTCCTCTGCTCAACTCTCCACCACACAATATCCACTATCTTAAATTTTGTGCCAAACCCATTTGGAAGTTAAAATGGGAACGGAAGTAATATTACTTAACTAACCATACAGGTAGACCAATGGATAGACGTACTATCAATCCTATCCAGTATAGAAGGACTAAATCTAAGGTCCGTTCTATGTGAATGTTTCAAAGAAAATGGTTGATAGATATCTTGATTTAGTGCCAAGAATGTTAGTTCATTATATGTGTGTGTATATATATATATATATATATATATATATATATATATATATATATATATATATATATATATATATAAATAGGGAGCGGTTCTGGTAAGAACGAACTTCCAGGAGAAAAATGAGAACAAATGTAGACCGTTGGATTGTATTATGTGGAACTGGATTGTGCATTTGGTAAAACTGAAATGTGCATCAGATGATATTGAAATGTGCAAAATAAAAATTTAAACTCAAGTGTGCATTAGGTGAAATTGAAATGTGCGGAATAAAAGGTACAAAAATAACTTCACATCGTACCTTATATTCTGCACATTTCAGTTTCACTTAATGCACATTTCAATTTCACCTAATGCACAATTCAGATTCACATAATGTCATTGTATCGTACCGTTTGTGCTGCACATTTCAATTTCACATAATGCACATTACAGTTTCATCTAATGCACATTGAGTTTCACTTAAAGCAAATCTAACGGTCCAGATTCATTCTCATTTCTCTCCTAAGATCATGTTCTTATTTGAACCAAAACCTATATATATATATATAGTAATGTTCTGGTCAGACCTTCCTGACCGGAACCGCCGTCCGGCCGATGGCTTTTGGGGCCCTTCCCGGTGGATTTTTTTAATGAAATTTTCATGGCATGTTCTTCATCAAGTCTAGTTTATCCACAAAAACAATCAGCTAAAAACTCAATCCGGAAGGTCGTCAAATGAGTTTTTGAAGCTAACTGTGCAAAAAAATACATATAAAACGCAGTTAACTTCCAAAAACCATTTGACCACCTTCCAGATTGCTTTTTTAGCTGAATATTTTTGTGGATAAACTAGACTTGATGAAGAACATGCCATAAAAATTTAATCAAAAAAAGCCACCGGGAAGGGCCCTAAATACCTTCGGCCAGACGGCGGTTCTGGCCCGGAATTCCGGACCTGAACATTTGTCTATATATACATATATTTATATATATTGATGGATAGTGTACCCGGGGGTAGCTTATCCGAGAGGTTATTACGAGGAATAACTAGAGAGAAGTCAGAGCAAGTGAGTATAGAGAGAGAAAGTATATTAGAAAGTATTCAGTGTTTTCAGCGTGTTGTGTCTTGGTTACAAATGGGAAATGGGGTGCTATTTATAGCAGTAATAAATACCAGACAGGGACACGCGTCAAGCGTCCATTGGCCGAGAGGTCACCTCAACTGGTTGGCGCTGGCAATCGCATGTGACCGCATTTAATGCGGCTGTTGGATGAGACGTTGTACTGGGTACGGTGATCCATACGC